>JAIPRL010000787.1:0-112041 GCA_025469235.1 Pemphigus obesinymphae | reverse complement strand
CACGACTAAAAAATAAAATAAAAATAACAGCCTCGATCGATCCCTAGAAAAAAAAATGATATGAGTTATGTATACTACACCGAAGCTACGCTCAGAATCGTTTTATTGAATGCAATGATTTATCATTAACAACAATCATGTTCATAAAAATGTTTCAAAATTTTAAAAATCGAAATTGAAAATTTCTCATTTCAAAATAGTAAATACCTACCTAAATATTGTTTATTGGTGGGAAATTTAATATATTCTTTAATTTATTGTACAGAGATTATTATATAACATATATGTATTCTTGTTTTATTTATATTTTCACAAAATAAAGAATTTTTATAATATAATTTTAATTATTAGAAAAGACATAAACAACTTTATTTTTATTCAACCATTTTGACAATAGACACAATATGAAATCAAAATGTACCAATTATTTCAAAATTAACTTAACTGATTTTTAATTAAAAGTGACTTGTTATTTAAAAGTTAATATAATCAAAATCAAGTTAACAAAAATAAAATTTTAAAAGTTAAGTTAAAAGTTAAAACTAACTTAATTTTAACTTTTTAATTTGTTAATGCCCAGCATTGAATACCATAGTATTATACGACAAAATATAATTAACAATAATTTCAATGTGAAGTTCAAATCATATTCATTATATTACATTTGTTATAGTAAATTTAAACCGAATATAATATGCTATGGATACCTAATTAAATTTTTTTTTTAATTTCTAACCTAAAACGTTTGAAAATCTAAAACAATCAACATACAACGATAAAAAAAAAACCATAACTATAAGTATAATATATTATTTACTTAAAAATTACAAATTAAACCATGAAAAATAATACTTAAATGAATTGCCTAATAGACAATATATATAATATATAATATTATAAGTATTTATTTTATCTTATAGAAATGAAACATTAAAAAAATAGATGATTTAACTTGAAAATTATAATAATGACAGATATTTTCTAAAAAAAAAAGGACTGGGAAGGTCGATCATTGTTGAAAATTTAACATGATATATATATACACCAGAGGTTAGATTCAAATTATATAGAACCAATTTTGGAATTAACCATATTACAAGTAGGTACCTATTACACTAAAATTGAAGTACCGGAATGTAAAATGTTATTTCGAGAACTTCTAAAGGAACCAACCAGAAATTTTATTGTCCCTTATTAAATAATCAAACTTAACATTATTATCAAGCTCTTTATTAATATTTAGCAAAATTATAGAATATATTTAAAAACCTATTCTAACAAGAGCCCAAAACAGAACCCTCATATTTTAATTATTATTCTCATCTCTATATCAACTTTGATGTTTTGAAAAAAAAGTGAAAAATTGATATAAAATCAACAAATATTGAATATTGTCATATCTGAGAGTCATTACACGTAAGATACAAAATTCTAAGTTTATATTTCTATATTATAAATATATAATGTCAAATATAATCAAACTACCTAAAGACCAGAACAACCCCTCTGTCTATTGCTTTTCTTATCAGAGTTCAGCAATATTTAAATGAAAATTAGATAATTTGTAGATTAAAACATGATCACAAATTGAATTAAATATAACATGATAAAATTTATTATATATTTTATTTATTTATCTCTCTCTTAATCAGACAATATTAATTATTATTTATTGTTAAATAAATTAGAGTACGTCTTGATAATATTATATCGTAGAAAAAAAAAATATACATTTAAAACATACAATACAGACAACGTGGTTTTTAAATTTTAATTTCTAAAAAAAAAAGGAAAAAAAAGTCTGTCGATTTATTATAAACATTCGTCAAATATTAAAAAATAACATAATAATTTAAAATTAAAGTTAACTTAATAGATAAAAGGACGTTGAAAAAATTTTCATACACGCGTAGAACTTATTCGCCACGGTATGTGAATGCAGCGTCGACGACGAACACGACTCCGTTAAGGATGGACAGCCAAGCCTTGGTCATGCCGGTATTGACGTAGGATGATTTCAACGCGAATCCACTGAAATAGTTGTAGGACATCACTCCGGACGCGATGTAGAGGGCGGCGCCGATCAACACGTAGAACATATCCTAAAATTCAATCGCAATTTAAAGTTAAAATATATAATATAACATTTAAATACCGTATATTATATTAAAACCAATTTTAAAAAATATAGCCATGACCATACAACCAGGATAATCTTGTGGCACAATTTTTCGATAAAAAAAAATAAAATAAAAATAAAGCGTTTCTAGCACACAACGCTCTACCGTGTATAAATGCACCTCCTAATCTTTGTGGATCTGTAATGTGTGTGTATATATATATATAAACATACATATAAACTCCTACAGATCCTTTTCCTGCTTCTTTTTCGGAAAATATTGGGAAAAAAAAAACAGGAAAATTATCGAAGCTCCTTAGAAGGTTAAATTAGATTACGATACTTTAGATTTTCATTATTCTTCAAAAAGAGAAACATTCTTGAGGATAAAAAGAGAGCCTTTTTGACATATACTTCCTCCAATATAAATCCACAGCCTAAAGCCTTTGAAAAAACTTTAATATAAATATCAACCTGATTCTTCATAGCGTCACCTGATTATTTTTCACGCTTCTCTTTTGTAGAAGTTATATAGTACTATAGCAGTTAAAAAGTAAAGAAATGGGAAGACCGAAGAGTTGAAAGAGAAAGGAAAAATAATCCGAAAATATTCAGGGGGTTATGTTATATTACGTCAAGAACAAAAGGAGCTTTAGTTTTACATAGATCCTACAAAAGAGAAGCACGAAAAGGATCTGAAGGCGCTATGGAGGATCAGGAGAAAATGCTTCGATTTTAGAAAAGCAAAAAAAAACTAAAGTTCCTCTAGGTCTTTTTGTGGTAATTTAATATAACCCATCGAAGTACCCCTAATCCTTTTTCTGTTTTTCTTCCGAAGGGGCATTATTTTTATACGTAGCTCTTTCAAAAGATAAGCAGGAAAAGGATCAGTACAAGCTATATATATATATTATATATATATATATATATATAGAGATTGCAGCATCTCAAAGATTAGGAAGTGCATTTATATAGAGAAGAGATATACCTCATATAGAAATTCTATTTTATCCTAATTATTTTAATAGAAAACTATGTGCAGGATTAACGCTATGAAGGATTGAAAGGAATCTGAATCATTTACATAACAGGGAGATGCTATATGCCTGCAAAACGCTCTTTTTATCCTATTAAATTTTCGACAATTTTCTTAATTTACAAAAGTGTAAACATGTAAACTATACTTATCCCATCGATTATTATTATTAGCCAAATCTGCAGCCTAACAATCTAATTTTAACTAATTTATATAGTATGCATTAGTTTTTTAATTTTTTTAATTGATGTACCTATACCTATTTTTGTTTATACATATAGGACATATTGCTTTCCAATTATAAAATTTCATTCATATTATATCAAATGATTTAAAAATACAATTTTTTTTAAAAAAACTTCGATTTTTAGTGTAAATTTTTCCATTTTATCTACATATTATATTTTATTACTTACCAATCGAGCACTGATCGGTGTTCCCGTGAACAGCCCAATGAATATACCCGCTAAAATTATCACATAACCGACGTACGTTCCGGTAGTGATCATAATCGATGTAGAATCACCGCCTGGGAAACTGTTGTAATGCAGGACGAAAATGATTATGGTCAAAGCCTGTAGATTAAAAAAAAAATTTTTAAGATTATTACCAGTCATTAATGTTAGCAAAAAAATAACAAATAACTAATATAATTTATTATATTTATTATTTTATTTATTTATTAGAGGTAGGTTGAACTCAAAATTCAGGTGTTGAACCGAACTATGAAGTTCAAGATCGAACCCGAACTTTTAGTTTTAATGTCCAAGCCAAACCCGAACCGAACTTCCAATTCACACAAATGCCCGAAGAAATATTTAAAGAGTGCCGACGAAATACTTTCTTAAAAATGTGAATAAGCAAAAAAAAAAAAGGTCAACTATTTTCTGTAGAAAAATCTATACTTTTATGACGAAATACTCTTCCTTCAAAACGTAAATAAGCAAAAAGGTCGTTAGGTTAGTTTCGTGGCGAACTCGAACCCATTCGAAAAATGTTCAAGTTCGAACTCCTTCGAACTCTTTAATCAAGTTTGGTTTGATTTTTCGAACTGGAACTATTCGACCCACCTCTATATAATATAAGAAATTAATTTTCGATAATATTAATTATATTGTAGGTAGTGATATTTAATTTCCATTTCAAAGCGATTACAAAAATGACTGACTTGCGAATAAATATTACACAATTCTATAAATCATATCAATCCTTTGGAAAATGGTAAAAATAGTAGGGTTTTAATATTATGACATTATTATAAAAAAAAGTATCAAATGTTAGTTAAATTTTTAAAAAAAAATAAAAAAGCACCGTTGTTTTTATTTACTTATTATGTTGACGATTGTGTTATCGCATTTAATACGATTATTTTAAAACAATATCGTCTACTTTTTCACAATTCTATATTATTATTATTAATATTATTATATACAATTTTTTCTATATTTAATAAAGATAGATATTTAAACCCAATGAATATAATATGATTGTTCACAAGTCAAAATATTAGGTATAATGTATAACATAATAACATATAATTAATATTTGTCGCATCCTTGGATTTTGACAGACGGGCGCCCTTGTATACACAGTATACGGTGTAAATTTTAATATTTAGTATTTACATAATATTTGCAAAATACACAGGTGTATCGCGTATACCATAAATGCAGTTATAAACAAATATATTATTAGAAATAACAAAACAATTTTAAAAATTAATCCGATGAAAAGCTGTTCATGATATGATGTTAATAATAATTGATTTTTTCACGTAAAACAAACGAAACGATTAAAAGGACTAAAAAAAAAAAAAACAAATTATAGCTAACAACATTATCTAATACTCTACGGAGCTTTCAGTTTCTTTCAATATATTTATTTTTTTCAGTTAATTATTTTTAAAAAAATCAAAAAAAAAAATTGATTTTTATCAATTAATTGTAAAATGCATAAAAATTCACATTTTAAAAATCAGTTCCGTAGAGAGCTAGATAATTTTTTTCTTTATAATCCAAGATATTCTCAAGTTGATAAAAATTAAAAATGCGTAAACACGTTTTTTCAACAAACATCATGATTACACGACAATAATAAATTATATTGACACAAGACTATTTTAAAATTACATTATTAAATTGCCTATACAGAACTCCTTAAAAACCTTAAAGTACGACATCCTCATGAGTTTCTAAATTAATTTATCACTTACATAATATATTAATGAATTTTAAATTATAAGATATATGTAGTAGTTAATTTCATTTAGAAATAATATAGAACTAACGATTTATATTTAATAAAAAAAAAACGATTAATGAACTAACTGGTTATATATACTCAAAATCAAAAGCAAGCATTAACGAGTTAATAAACGAATAGTTAAGAATTAGAGTTAACTTTGAATTTTTTTAACTAAACGGATTACCTCGAATTTTAACTTAAATTATTTCCCTTTACATTAACGTTGACTGGCCGTCAACTGGTCAACAAACCGTTTTCTATTATTTCCAATATTACTAAGTCAATTTTGAATTTTAGTCATCCATTAAATATAATATTTATTTCGCAAATATATCGTCAGATATTGTTATATATATTAGAAAATCAAATGGAGGATTACAAAAAAATAATATTTCCGTCGATCTATATTGAGCAAAATAGTAAAATCGTACTACACAGAACTATTTAAGAGGATGCCACACTCGTTCAAAACACGACGGAAAATACCTTCATACGCGTAGAATTATTGTAGAATAATTATTTTGGTTCCAAAAAAAAATTGGCGAGAACTTAAACTATGATCGTACATATTTGCACGCCAACCAACCTTTATACATTTCATTTGAAATTACAGTTTATATACAATTTTTAAAATAAGATTTTTTTAACAGTTTATAGAGCATGATAGAATTAATTAATCACAAAACGCTGACGTACAATCATAGTTTATTTTGTTATATTTCTATTGGTATCAAAATCTTTGACCTACGATAATTATTATAATATATACTATTGGAACTCCGAAAACACTTTTAATGATTTTTTTAAACAAATATCGTGATTACACGATAGTAAAAAGTACCACTAACACGGCAATATTTTGAAACTACTTATAAATATATATTAAAATATTCCTAAACTGTTAGATTTTCATATTTCTAAATTTTCATAAAAATTGCCTATACAAAACCCCTTAAAAAACGTATGTGTGTCATCCTCTTAAATTGTGACGGTTTAGTCAACACCAATTATTATCAAATTTAAAGAGAAGAATATTTTTAAGACTGGCCGTTACATTTTGTAAAATATCGTCAAGACAAATGCATTGAAAATTAAATGAATTAAAAACAAAAAACGCTATGACTTATATATACATATATATATTTTACCAAAGGTATACAGCTAAGTATTATATATATAAGGACAATAAGTCTTCGAAAATATTATTTCTTACAAATTGTACAATAGGAGCTTTAACATCAAATTTAACCAAAATGCCACAATTTCAGTTGAACATATTACCGATTAGATAAACGACAATAATGTGGGTATGGCTTAACTGATACATTCCAAATATTAATTAGGAGTAAACTTATCAACTCTTAATTCAATTAAAATTATTTAATAAGTTTAAAAAACATTAACTAAACATTAACTTGTCCACCCTTTCTCAAAAAGTGTTAATTTTCTTGAAAAATATATTTTCTAATATAATAGAATATATGTTTAATATTTAACGTCCGGATAAAGTGTATAAAATCGTTACAAGTATTATTTCTACTAATGGCGTAGCCATAATTCATAAAAGGAAGGCAATTATTATTAAAGACCTAATTTGACGAGCAAAAAAAAAATTTTGAATTACACGCACTACTATTGAAGTATTATTCAAGTAACAATACGAAAGAATTTGTCCATAGTCACTTTGGTTCTCGGACAGAATAATAGTGTATTATAATTATTATTTTAGATTTGAAAACAAAGATAAAACATTGCATTCGAAAAACCATTTTAAATAAAGTTCGGTAGGTATATCTGTAATAATTATTTTCCAATGTATTAAACAATATATTTAAAAACCAAATATTTGGTAATTTTCGGTACTTTTTCCTTCCTAAAATTACTGGGAAAATTAAAAATGACCTGTCTAAAGTGTACCAACAGCTACATATAGAATGAATTTTCTAACAGAAAATTACACAGTGCTATCTAAAAAGTGCATATGTGCAAATAAAACCACATTAATATAAAATCCATAAATCAATACGCTCTAAAAATCTAAAATAAATTTAAATCAAATTTTTATATCACTGTAAAGTGGTAAAAAAGTTTTGAAATCTTTATCACGTCAATATACTATACAGTCTTAGTATTTTAAATTATAATAAATATTTGTTGTACATTTATATTTTATGGCATTATGACTTTCCAAATTTATAATAATTTTCGGTTAACACTTGAGAAAAATACAGGGAAAAATTATGTCTGCGCGGCAATTTTCAAGGGGCTTATTGTAAAGACAACCAACAATTTAAAAATATTTAAATACATTTTAGAAGTAATTTAAAAATAATCCCGTATCCGTACCACTATTTATTGTTGTATAATCATGACATTGGTTCAAAAACAATTTTACAAAAAACAAACCATATGGCTTTTTATAATGATTTTAGAGTTAAATCTGCACCCTGTTTATAAAATATTTAAAGAACTACATTTCGGATACGGTCTCGAGCTTTTATTCGATATATATAGCACAATATCAAATATATAAAAATCCTTTCTTTTGTAGTTTTTTTTTTTAATCGCTATAAACTTCTTTGCTAATTAATATTTTTCAAAATGCTTACGAAAACGTCTCCAAAACTTTGTTTTCTATAAACATTATTGAACGTTGGTGTTTGAACTCTAAAATCTCTTTAAGACGTCATTTCGTTTGTTTTTCGTAAACATGTTTTTACTATTGAAAATCATTGTTATGCAATCCTCAGTGGCGCCGAATGCTGTACTTAGCCGGTTCAATTGAACCGGTTAAATTTAGGTGGGTGGGTGAGTGAATGTATATAATTTTAAAATATTATATTGTCAAGACAAACTTATTTTATTTATAAAAATTAAGTGGACGATAAATATTTGTGATTTACGTGATAATGGGGAAATCAACTATACAGTTTTATATAGTAATCATATATACCTAGTATTTATATAGTAATCCGTGATAGTAGGTATTTGATATAACCACATTATATAACAGAATATGTAAGATATCAATTTTATTATCAATCAACTTTTTGTTCACGTCGCATGTATTTTTAGGAAATCGTGGTCAAGTTGTTGATAACGGTTTTAGGACAATTTTAATGATCCCCATGATAATTTTTGGGGAACAATTTCCGTTAATTAATGCATATCAATTATATTATCATACTAATGTCGTAATGTGGTAGTAATGCCGTATGGGCGTATGATCCATAATTGTTTGCCGTTGTGGTGAGATGTAATTTGCACCTTGGGAAAATAAATATATTTTTATAAATAGGTACACATAGATGAGTAAAAACGTTGAGTATAGCAATAATATGATTAACAAGAACGTATTTGTCCTTAAATGTTCATCATTACCTGCAATAATCATATGTCGTTCTACTTAACAAAAAATTTTACCTTCACGTAAAAATTAATATTTCACATTTTTTTTGTTTTTCGTATTTTGTGTTTAATTTGTTTTTTAAAATGTTAAATGGTGCAGCAGTTTGTGTTTGTGGCAAGAAGAGGTTGAAATTAAACAACACCAACTGGCATAGACATTTGTCTTCTTACAATATTGTAAAACTAAAAAGTACTAAAATAGTGACCAATGTATCTAGTTTCTTCACAAAAAAAGCACATCTAATTCTTCTAGTTTTGTAAGTTAAAAATTTGGAATTTCCATAAATACTATGAAGAAAAAAAAACAAATTATAGTTTTTATAATAATATTAAGTAGATACCTAATAAATGATACATTTTGAATACCTACCTATAAACCTATAATTATAATATTATGTAGGTATATCCATATTATTTATTAGGTACTTTTAGTTATAGGTATTAGTATTTAAAAATTAAATGTGTGTTAAATATTTTCAAAACATGAATAATATTAGTTTTTGAAAAAATATTTTATTATTTTAAGGAGAATCTACAAGTTTACTATCAGAAAAAAAATGATAATTCAAATAATTACATATTTGTGATTTTGATTTAATACATAGGCATTAGAAATGAACGTGTTAAAATTATATTTGTGCTGTGTAGATGAGAGATATAGTATATAAAGGCTCTTTAAAGTTGAGTATATTGTTTTTTTTTTTTTCTTTACTTGAAAACTACTATACACTCGACCTCTTTTGCCCAAAAAAGTGTATACCAAAAAAATAAAAAACACGCACACATCACTGTAAAACCATAAATACGCTCAGAATGTAAAATACAAAAATACGGCTAGTGGGTGGGTGGGCCCACATGTGCATAGCCTCTCTATAGAATATACTCTAGGGTTAGACGTCCAGTTTTTGAGGTTTGCGTCCAGTTGTCCGGACAAACTTTAAACGGGACGCTTTTGTACCATCTTTAAAAGTGGGGTCGGTCCTTTTTTTATTGAGAAAAGATTACGAATGACATTTTTTTTTTTTTTTTTTGCTAATTTACTGCTTTCAAAGTGATCTGTGAAAATTTTAGCAGAAAATATTTATAGTTTACTTTTTTTTGTTGTCTTGGTTTTTTAATTTTCTAAATAAACGGTCAACCTACTGCAGTCCAGCCCCCTTGACTACACAAGTTCAGGGTCGGATTGGCCCGGACCGCTAGTCCGCGATCGCGGGCTGGACCCTCGGCTAATTTTGGCCCCCTTGCTCATATTTGAATAATATTATTTATTAATAAATCTACGGACCCGATATTTATTTACTAAATAGACGATTATTATTACCTATTCTGCGATTATAGTAAAAAATTCTAAACGATTGATCTGTTTTTGAAATCTGTAGTATAGGTAGGAACCTATTTACATATTTTATTTAAAATGTACCTATATGTATCACTAATCTTCCGTTATATTACTGCCATTAAGTTATGATTTTTAGTTTTATTATTACATTGTATACTATTAACAAAATTAAAAACATACCAGATTTTACAATTTACCACCATCTGAAGGTCCTCCAAATTTGACTAATATTAAATTGGTTTTTCGATCGTTGAACGTAATTTTGGAGGGTAAACCTTAAAATTACAAAATTAACAACTATGTTTCACAATCATAGTCAAAATGTCTGAAGAGTTGATCTGTTTACATTTCAGATCAAGTTTGAAAAGAATTAAACGACGCTTGTTTTATTAGAATAATTCACAATAATATTATCTATAACAATTAACTTTTCCCCCACGATCTTCCAATTAGCATCAGTTCAACTTCTATTTATGGTATCGAAAGAAGGACGACGGTTAAACACAGATAATTGTCCGTCTATATATTATAGTGTGTTTATTGATAAATGAAACGACTACTGCCACTTGAAAATGTTATTTATTTTTATTTTTGTAAAGCGATTTTTAAACTTTCTTAAAAATTGTCTACATAATGTAAAACCCTTAAAAATTGTATACGTGACGTCCTCTTAAGTGGAACGTTTGGTATTTTTCATTGGCTATATGGGCCCTTTGACCAAATCGCGGACTAGGCCTTTCGATGCCAGTCCAACACTGTAAACGCGACCGGATTTCTACGGTCATATCATAAATTATTATAATATGTTACACAGACACACACGGGTATGACTACGAATGGATAGAAGCGTGTTCACGTTCGTGTCAACGATAAAATGTCGTAAAATGCGTGTAGACTTAATGGAGAAAAAATAGAATAGTGTCAAGGATCTCCCCGGCCGTCCACGTTCGATCCGTGCAGGCCACACAGCTTTCACGACAAATAAATAGGTACACGTCTATTATAGCGCACGACGATTATAATAATTACACACTTCCAGCGCGCGCAGAAACAATGTATGGGCCCAAACGCGATTCACGGCCGTTTCCACGTTCCAAAATTGATTTGTGCGAACTTATTTCGGACTCATTCAAGTTTAGCAAACGCGCCAATAATAATATAATATAATACATAATATTATTATGTTTTACGAGTTACAACCTACAGATGAATCATCGTCATCATACCGTATAAAATATGACCTTGGGCATAATACAACGATTACTTAGTGGGAAACGTGTAGTGTAATGTAAAATATGTAGGTATTATATAGACACATACCTACAAACATTTAAATTGTTTCTAGACGTATGCTATTAAATATTACAAATACAAAATTATAGTGAAACTAAAACGTTGTTCGAATTGCGATATATCGAACTTACCACTCTGTAATTTGCAGGATTCCCTAAATGTTTTTTTTTTTTTTTTGTTCTCATTATATCATTGCGAGGCTATCACATCCGGCAAGGCCTTTCGTAGGCGTCCGGTTCGATTTGATGGACAATGTTAAAACTTTAAAGAATACGATATTATTCCATTATTGCGTTAAAACGCTCAAATATATTATTTAAAGTACAAGTGCATGCATACATGTTATTATTATGTAGGTGTAAACTATTAAACTATTAAAACTATTGAACGATGATTGGGTACAAAACAATTCAAACAACTACTAAACATTATGTTTAAGAAAATATGTAAACGACTTTTAATGATAAACTCGTGTTAGCACGTCTTCTCGTGTTTAACAACTCGCAAACATCTAAGAAATATAAAACGAAAAATATAAATTATAAATAGGTAATGACATTATCTAGTGCTCTGCGTAGCCTTTATCGATATTTAAGTTTTTTCAAGTTATATTTATTTAAAAAAAAATCCAGTTATTTTCTTAAGAACTCATAAAACGTGTTTAAATGCACAATTGTTACAAAACTAGATAAAATGTCGTTATTTATATTTATTTATTATTTTTTTTTTTTCATATTTTTATAAATGAGAACTTCAAAAGTAATATTTTCATTAACATTTTATAAATTCATAAAGAACAACCACGATAAAGAATCATATAGTAATGGGATAATTGTTGGATTTTCAGTTTTCTTAAATTTAAAAAAAAAAATTCCCGATATAGAACCCTTAAAAATGGCCGCGCTGACATCCTATGACCTATATTAAAATCAGTCGAGAAAACAATATGGCGGCTCTTTTTGGACTTTACGCAGATCGTTATTCACCGAATTAAAAATAATATAATACCTATTATATTTTAAAACATTTTGTTTTTCGTTTTTGAACTAATGACCAACATTGGTAATGATAAAATTCTTTGTTTATTTTTCCAATCGAACATATGGCTCATGAATGTATATCTATATTATTTTCCATATAACACACATGCGTGGGTATAGCTCACTATATTATGTTTACTAAACAGTACGTGCGCACATGATGAAAATATTTAAAATATAAATTTTTACCGGCATACGGTTGTTATTGACGAAAAAAAAAACATTATTATCATCACATAGTGTATTATTATAATATCGTGTACAGTTAATATACGACATTTCTCGATACTTGAAGTTCCATAAATGTACCTAATTAGATAACATTATAATATATCATTATAATGTTTATAAACAAAATATTCACATACTTGCCTTATGGGTAATACTAATATTTTAGATAAACATTCGAAATCCTTCGAAAAGTGTATTATTATCGTGCATTTATTTTTATTTTTTGGTTTTCTAGAACATTTATAGATAAATCATATTGTAACTTTAGTACCTACAATAAAAACCTTTAAGTTTTAAAATATTATTTTGCAGCTCCAGCAGTTGTTTATAATATGTACACGCGAGACAAAAAATAAATTGAATTGACGAATTTAAAAATAAATTCTCCAACGAGTCCAACACGCCCGACGAACATTTCTCAGTATATAATCATACATGTATACTTTAATAACTTTCATCTAAACTGACAGAGAACTAATACTCAAAGAGCATAAAAAAAAATAATGAAAAATAAACACATACGATCTTGAGACTAAAAATACCCGAGTATTCAATAACAAAATCTTGCAAGAATAAAAAGTCATTACTTATATATTTTAAAAATTCCATAAATCGTTATATTATGTAGGAGCAATGATGATGTAGAGGGTACACGCGAGTTCACACTACCAATTTTTTTAATATAAGTAATAGGTATGCGTGTACCCAAAACAAATTCGTAAACTTGTATTAATACATATAATAATTATAAGTTAATATTAACTTGTCAACTTGTATTAACTAATTAACTAATTAAGTTCTAAAAATGATTACAAAATAAAAATACTGTAAAATATATTTTTTAGCACAATCAAAACATGTTTTTGCCATTTGATTATTTGATGTGTTACATTAATATTGTACAATTAATATATACCTAATATAATATTGTGTTTTAATATGATTTAAAATGTATTTCAATAGAAACAAATCTGAGCGAATCTCGGTGTAAAATACATATATTTTAAAATTTTAAATTGATATAAAGACCCCAAAATTGAGATAATATTTTTGAAAAATATAGTGAATTCATATAAAAGTAAAGTACCTACATACTTTGTAAGAATGTCATGTATATTTTACATACATTTTGGTGAAAATTTCAAGTCCCTAGGGCCATAATCTTCAGAATTGCGAAGAACTAACGAGTGTCGAATTTGCGAAATTATGTTTATTTATCGTGTTTGAGGAAGGAAGAGATAAAATTCAGTTTAGAAAAATCCTTAGAATAAATCTTAGTATACCTGTATATGAATATCTAATTGTGATATTTGAGTTTTAAAAAAAATAAGGATTTGGTGGGTTTAGAGACGAAGCACAGGATTTGTTTTTTCTCGTATTTGCAGGAAGAAAATACGTCTGTCGATTTTTTTGATCTCACGGGGAAAAAATCCTAGCTACGTGCCTGAATCTGGCGTGTACTAATTTATTTACGTCTACATCACTGTGCAACGAGACGTAACATATACCTAAGTAGGTAAGTATGATCATTAATCAGTGTAATAATTGATAGATTAATTCCAGAATATATGGGCGTTTATTCAATTATTACAATATTTTAATTTTATAATTTTATACAAGACGAAATTTTTTATTGAAATATTATAACACACGAGTGATGTATGTATACCTAATTTAAAATATTTTAAGTAGCTACTACAATAAGTTACCAATTAACTCCAATTTGTATTCCGAATTGTATAATAGTTTAAGGTTAGCCCGAGCACAATAATTATAATACAGTTGACCAAAATAATATTTACTACCTACCTATATATTATACGAGTACACATCATAATTTATATGGGGACACGATATTATTACAAATATTCGTGGGCGATGGTTAACGCGTTATTATTATATACGCCTTTAAAAGGACTCGAGAAGGACGACTTGCTTTATGGAATTTAGGATTTAGAAAGTTTACGCGCGGGGTCGATGAATTTGCACGTTAAAACGTTTTAGGATAGGCGTGTTTGCAGAAAAGAAAAAAAAATACCATAAAAGAAAATGATTTTTTTTTTCTTTATATAAAGGATTATTATTATACTACCGCGACCTGAACGGGTTTCAATTATTCAGAACATACAATATAGCGGCGATAGGTACTTGAAAGTTGACAGGTCGAAAAAAAGCACTTTCTTTGAACTAATAATACGGTTTATTTCGACCATTGATCACCGATACAGGCATAGCCGGCATAAACAGTTCCAGAGCGGTCGTCGTACCTACCTATTTATCATTATTATTATCGTCGTGCCACCGGTAGGTACTAAATAATACCTTCGTGGCCTCAAAAAAAAAAACGCAAAACAAAATACCTAAACAGACTGCGATATATTAATGGAAAATACGCACGTTATTCGAGTGTTAAAAATCAATTATTTGAAAAAATTAATATATTAAAACACGGTGTAGGTACTTACGACTTCCACAAATTTAATCATGGTGATTTTCGTGATCGCCATCTTGTCGGTTTGTTGTTATCGATCTCGTCGTACTATTAATTTCTGTAGAACAAAAACAAAAAGGTCGACACGAATATTAGTGGATTAAAAATAACGTCACATATTTTATAGGTTTGTTTTGGGATAGGTATACCTATATGTATATATTATTATTTATTACAATAAGGCCACGTCCATGTAGACGACTATATTATATTATTACGTACAGCCTGAAACGGGGGAGTGGTACCCATGACCTTCGTGCCGCACAGTTCACAGATTAGATCATCGCATTAGGTCATAAAATGTAAAAATAAAAAAAGGAACGCGAAAATTCAGAAATTAATTTCGAAAACGCTGTAATATTACGCCGGTAAATAATATATTATAGGTAGGTACCTATTTTAAGACCGATTATAATTTAGATTTTTATTTAAAATTTTTTGGCGAACGCAATAAAGACCTCGTGTCCATCAATAGTATAATTTATTTAATATTATATCCGAGGAACAAAGACGAATATTTAGACTTGACATATATCATATATAGGTAATCCTGCGGTCGAAGGACACCCGCCCAGGTATGGCAGCTGCTTCCATATCCTTAGGCTACCATATTGTATGATAAATCAAATTTACGATATAACTTTTTGTTGGTTTTTTTTTCATATTGCACACGAAAATCAAATTATGTTTTTCACGTACATATCGTATGTCATCTTTTTGGAGGCTATTATTGTCATCGACTAAGGGGATCTCGTACGATATTACCAACTAAACATTCATAATTTATGTACTAATGTACATACCTAATACCTATAATAATAGTCTTGCAAATTCCTATATATATATAGACATTAGGCGGGTTCCTATATGGGCCATTAAAGTTATTACTTATATTAAAAAGGCTGGACATTGACAAGTTAATAAGTCGAGTTAACTTTAAATTGACTTATTTCCCTTTATATCAGTTACTATGATAATGTTTTGAACGGTTTGAAATTAAATCGTTTTAATATTATTTAAAACGTTTTAGCGTACCTAAACCTTATTCACCTGTTTAAATAAGCACATATATTAAATCGATTTAGCGAATATTTTGTTAACCGATTTAAAATTAATATTTTTACTACATGAATTTAATGGTTTGTTCCATGAGAATATCTGATAACGGATATTCCTCAATATCAAAATTTGATAGGATTTATTGTAATTTTTGGTATTCAAATCATTTAACGTGCTATATTTTATTAAAATTAATATTTAATTACTTACTTATAACTAATTAACTATTAAGTAATTAAAAACAAAAACTAAATCTTATAAGTGATTATACTGATAGCACAAGTCACAAATGCAAAATATTAAACTGTTTTAAGCATATTAACTTCTTAATCTACACAGTGCGACCGTTTTAACTTTTTAAACACAGTTTTAAAGTGTTTACATGACATTAATGCGTTTTAATTTCAAACCTATATAAATTGAATTTTAACTGTCTAAAGAAAATATATTTATTTCGTTTATTTATCGTCTGCAGATATTATTATTTTATAATTTTTTTTATAAATCATTATTTTGATACAATTCGTCATGTTTAATAAAATACAAGTAAATAAATCAAATTGGGCGACTAAAAAAAAAAATGATTAGGTATTTTGTTAACTTAACTTTTGACATATAACGCTGTTAGACTGAAAATTACAATTGGCTTTAACGCTTAATTAACTTAATTTTAGTAAGTGAAAAATAAAAAAACATTACATTGATCAACCTTGATCATTGAACCTACCTATTTTATATTGTATATAATTTGGTAAATTTGTTAATTTCATATTAAATCAGTTTCTCAGAGAAAAATACGTTTAATATATGCAGCTTCTGTATAATATATGTATAGGTACGTTTTAAACAAAAAAAACCAACATCGTGTTAAAATTATTCTTCATTAACCTTACCTAGATAATATTAACATATTTTACGTTGTGGGTACAAATATATTATATAATAGACACCACATTGGTTTTGTAATGTTGAAATAGAGATATATGTACGTTATATATAGGTTAATATAGTATAAACCGCCAAATAGTTTACTTATTATTATTTTTTTTTTATGGAAATCTCTATCATTATTTGGCCAATAAAATAAATGAAATACTGCAATATAATTGGTATATATTTAAACCTATATACCTAAGTATATAGGCATATTTTTAAAAACACTCGACACATCGACAGCTATATTTTACATTTCAATGAGGATAAAATATATAATTTATAATTATAATCATAATAGTTAATCGATACTAAAAGCAATTTTCTTCGTATATGAAGTGGATTTAAACTTAGAAATAATCTTATACAGATGCGTAACGTTTTAAGAATGCAACTATGCATGTATAAATACTAAATAATATATATAATATGCGTAAATACTTAAAAAAACCTATGTATATTTGTATTAATTTTACTTTTTTATTAAAATATAAATTAAATAAAGAAATAATTACGATATATTGCATATTACATTACTTTTGTATTATTATAATATTTAGATAATTAATATTATAAATAAAAGTATAACCAAGGCGATTTTTAACGTAAATATCAGAAAATATTTTTCTATATAATTTGAAATAACGAATTATAAAACTTTTTTTGTCAAAATATCACATTTCTTTACTATTTTAATGATTTTACAATGTGTTTTTTTTTGTTTTGTAATTACAATTCTAAACATAGGAAATTGTTATTGGATATTTAAAACTAATAGTAAGATAATAAGCTCATAAAAGATTTTCAATCCTTCCTTCCCCCCGTCGGTAATTTTAAAACTGTAAGAAAAATTAAAATTTTTTTTTTTGAAAAGCATAATTTTTTTACGAAATTGTTTATGAATCACAACATTGAATATTAATTAATATTTTAGTTTGGTATACCTGTTTATATAGATATAAATGTCCTAAACCTCATCTTAAGATATAGGAACTTAGGAAAATGCTAATTTTTGTTTTTTTTTAGAGTTTTACAGTAGTAAGCACTACTTTAAATTAAAAAAAAATATATTAATTCGAAATTCGATTGATAAAATATGGGTTGTACGTTATAAAAACAAAACAATCTTTGAATACTACCCTATGGACTATATTATAATATAAATAAAAACATGAAATAGTGTATATGCAGCCTTAGTTAATAAACAATATTTTGTTAGTTTTTTTCGGAAGGTTATCGAAACAAATCCCTTGACCTTGGACAAAATAACCTAGTAACTCCTCTATACACTTGATTTTTGACACATATTTATTATCCCATCAAAAAACATAAACCAGTTTCTAAAGGGTCATCGTCATAACTCATAATAAAGTCATAAGCAAAACTCATTTCGCATAAGGTTACTTGCAGAAATATATAGAATATACAAAAATAATAGTTTTTATGATTCATTTTACTAAGTACATAATAGCTAATAGGTATGTGTTTACTTCCATACCAAATATGTTTTATTTCTGATACATCGACTTTTTCAAAATATAGCAAAGTACTAATAATTTGTATTTATATTTTTTTCATTTAAGTATAGCCTTCGAAGAAATGAAACGGCACAATTATATTATATAAGTCATTATAAATAGACGTTAAGAAAAAAATATATATTTCATAAATATATAACCTGCCCACGCGAGTAAAAAAAAAATATATAACAATTTAACAATTTCGTAACAAAAATGTGTATCCAATCGCATTTTTTAAATTATTTACTTGAAAAATGTATTTATTAAACAAAATAATATGTATAGCGTATTAGTGTATAGCGTATTAGTGTACACTGTACTGTGTATATGGTAAAAATGATAAATTCTCGTCTAAAATACGCACGTTCATTAGCAATAAATTTTAAATGTTTTTATTAAAATATATTATGTGGGTATACATTATAACATTTTACATTTTACAATATAAAATTTTAAAATTATCTATACCTACATAGTGGGCATGTTATGTTATTAATCATACATATAAATCGAACACAAAAAAATTAAATACTGCACAAATGAATGTCAATAATAATAATAATATGTAGGTATCGGTATTATACCTACGGTACCTAACTACCTACCTATAGGTACATAACTCCTGTAATCATAATATACAATCATTAAAATATATTACTGATATAAAAAATATCAATAGGTATCTATTATTTTTTGTTATGCGCTTCATCATATTATTGTAGAATGTTTATTTAGCTTTTATTTGCTTATCGAAATTACTGTGATATTAATAGGTAATATGTTAAAATATGCGCTTATACTTTTAGTTAATTGACTACGATTAAATATAGGTAACTAAAACGCGATGACCGATATGGGTAGGTTAAATGCCGGGGTTAAATCTATTTCATATTATATACATCTTATTATAATAATAATATATCTGCAATATAGGTGTATAACATAATATTATTATTAGGTGTATACCTAATAATAATATTATGTTATACCTAATACCTACTCAGTATTCGAAAAACAAAAAAAATATACGGTTTCTGGAAACAAATTAAACCGCACTTTCCGCACAGATTTTCAAATAATATTTATTCACAATAAAAAAAAGCATAAAAAACATAGTATAATATTATAATATATATTGGTAGGTTGGTGGGTACTGAAAATGAATTTAACTGGACAAAATATGCCGACAACGTGATGTTTTTTTAAGGAATATCGTTACGCATTCCGACAGATTATCCCAGATGTTATCCAAGATATAATAAGACAAATTCGGAAAAAAAATTCGAAATTTAAAAAACGTAAAACAAACGATGCGACGAACGTTGTTTTTCGTAAATGGATAATTGTTTTCGACAAAAAAATAATAACAGGTAATAATAATAATAAATAAGGCAGAGGACTTATAGCTCTCAAATACCACAAAATATGCAAGCATAAATGCACTTAAAAATTTATTTTGTATTATAAAAATGTATTAAAGTGAATTATATTGTTAAAGTATTATAAGTTAAACTTTGAAAGTGATTTTATGCAATTTGTTACTGGTTTAAAAAATGAAAAATATGCTCTAAAAGTAGAAATACTCTAAAATATGCAAAATAAAATGAAAAATATTCGTTCGTGCAAATATAAAACTCATTTATTTCTTACTAGGTAGGTATGCTATTTTTGTGACCGTGTCAAACAAATATACAAATGCTACCCCAAGTCCTCTGCTCTAACAATAAACAAAGGATAATATCGAAAATATCTCACCGGAATGTGGGCAGGACTGCTGGGCGGCAGGAACGTCGGCAACGGTATGCTGGCTAGTGGCGAGTGACGAAGCGATGGCGGTCGGCGGGACCTTATAATAATATCACTGTTGTTGTTGTTGTTATTGTTGTGGTTCGCGATGGACGCGGTGCGGCGGCGGGTTTTGTTTTCACAGACGACCACGCGAAGACGCGGTGGTATTCTCTATAGCAGCTGCTGTACGGCGGCGGTGGCACGTCTCCGAGTGGGAGAAACCCAATAACGTGTTGTTGTCGAGAAAGAAACGAAAATAATCGGTCTAAAACTCGACACACAACATACGATAATATTATAACGGCATATAATAATATATTAATATAATATATACTATACGATTATTACGTTAAATAATAATGATAAAATGATGTATTTTTAAAAATAAACCTCCCCCCCCATAAATGTATGATAATATCGATAGTATAGCGCACAGCTGAAGTGTCGAGTGACATTTTTGGCGAAAACGAGTTAAGTACTCCATAGAATTCTCCGTGTTTTCGTATTACGCACAAAATGTTTTATATGTCATGTGTTTAATATTTTATCCACTAGATGACATTGTAGTTATTGAGGTACGTATTAAATTTCCAATTTTAATAATATTGTGATGTGAACTTTCAAATGTCTCTTTCAGTGGCGTAAGAGCAAGGCCATCCCGAAGAAAGATTTTTTTTTAGGGAGGGAGGGGTGAAAATGTAAAAAAATTATAAAATACTTCTTTTCAAAACATAAAATAAGCATAAAAAAAAAAAAAAGGTAATCAACTTTTTTCCCATTTTGCCGACTACAATCCTAATAATTTATTAGTTTGCCTACTTAAAATTCCAAAATACTTCATAAACGAGAGTGAATAAGTAAAAAAAAAGTCATCGACTTTTTCTGCTATTTGCCGACTGAACTTGATTTTGCTGACTGCTTTCTGAGGTGAGGGGGGGTGAGACACCCTCCCTCGGGATGGCTCTGGGTAGGATAAGGAGGGAAAGAGGCCATTGCACCCCCTCCAGATATAAAAAAGTTATACTTTTGCCCCCTCGGATAAAATAAACAACCGTCATCAATGTAAATGCATGCATAATTAATTTGTAACATATATAATAATAAATAATACTGAAAGGTTACTTGATACAGATGTCAGTTATCAAGTAGGTACACAGAATTTTGTTTGTAGTTATTCTTTTTTATTAATTATCAAATTTTATATTTGTAAATATGTTACCGCAACATAATATATACACACTGATTTTATGTAAATGATGTACATACATAATATAAATATATATATTATATGTCCTATATGAGCTTAATATAAAGAACAAAACTATGAAGTATTATATGGTTTCACACACTTTCTTAAACATTTTATATAATTATTATACTTATATATTTAAACATATTAGTGAGAGTTTTTATGTATTACATACTAAAAATATATATACAGGCCTCAAATGTTTGCCCCTCCCCCCTCAAATGAAAAATAGTTCCTACACCACTGCCTCTATTGAACAATATCTGTTAAATGTCACTTACCACACTTGTGCGCTAGACAATGGATACAGCCTATAGGTTTATACCCGGTATACCCGGTGGTATATACCTAAATATAATATAATAGCCGCAATCAATCCCCAATGTGAAATATATCTCCCATGGATCGCTATTCTAATTGAATTTTTTTTTTGTTAAAAATTGTTTACGAATTTTACGTTTTTTTTCTCAATTAGGTACTTACGAAACAAACTCGATTTCAGTCTGTTTAATGAATTTTTATGAACGGGTTATTAATTTAGAAGGCTTTCAAACGAACATGAACGATTTTACTTCGATCATTTAACGTGCATTTTACATTAAATATTATACAAAATATGTATCATTTTTATCGTATTTCAAATAATAATAATATATAACTTCGAATGCTATGATTTAATGTAGTTTTTTGGTCTAATTGGATTTTTACTTTTGGAAAAAATGTTGAATGTTTCTACACATTTTGGTAGTTCGATTCGGATAAAACTATATGTATATAATCCAGTCTGCAATGGTGTTTGGTGATTTTAAATACCAGAAAGTATATATAAAAATGTTTCTGTGTGAACTTTCTAGCTCTATATATAAATCCGAAAAAGTTTTTTCTTTCAAATATATAGAAAAATAGAAACATTTTATTAGTGTAAAATGTAGTATACATATTCCATACTTATACCACATATCTATATTATAATATATATTATATTTATGAATATCGTATTATGTTTATTGTTTATATCATTTTATAATTTATAGTAATAGTATAACATAGTAATATAACCCACATAATATATATTATGTAATACATATATACATAATAAATACATACCTATACAAAAAGAATTATAAACTATAAAAATAGAAGTTTTTAACGGTTAAATCGTTACAAAAAAAAATGCTACACACCGCACATACGTAATATTATTGGTAAATATCAACTTAAATGATAAAATATACATTTCGGATTCCCCCAGGGCCGCAGTAAGGTAGTCACAAAATGAAGTTTATAAAAAAAAATTTTTCTTTTTTTGCTTATTTACATTTTGAATGAAGTATTTTGGAATTTTGTCAGGAAGTTGTGCAGCAATAAATATTTTTCGGAATTTTAATTCGTCAAACTATAAATTATTAGCATTTTAGTCGGCAAAATGGAAAAAAAGTTTATTATTTTTTTTTATTTGCTTATTTCATGTTTTGAAGAGAAGCATTATATTATTTTTTTCACATTTTCACCCCCTCCCCCTCCCACAAAAAAAAAAAAATCAGAAATTATGTGCTTCAATATATTATAGTAATGCATAATGCGCATGCGCGCACAATAAAGTTCTGATATATAAACATTAAACATGAACAATTTATTGTTAAATAATAAACGAAAAATACACTTTTTTACTAATGAAAAAAAAACTCGAAAATTTATACCTAAATTACAACCGTTCGACGCACGTTATATCTCGTAGATATATCTCGATATATAATGGGAACCTATATTTTTAAATGTCAATGCCAAATGCCGTGCGTAGATCCTGTTTCAGTATATCAATAATTTACCATATAGTTATTATATTTTGTATACTCGAGAGCGAGAGCAGCACTCGGGATGACTAAACTATAGGTATGTATGTATCTCTCATAACTCGTATATACTCATATATACACACTCACAAACTCGTCATAACAATGATGTCATCGTTTATAAACACGATGATATCGTACGGAAATTATAATAAATTAATACGTTTATATATTTTAAGAACGATAATGTTTTGTAATTTTGTATTTACAGTACCTACATGGTATGGCTATTCGATTTTACGAAATTTTCGTACCGAAAGTCAAATTTCGTACCTACCTACAATATTATTTTTCAATTTTGTTGCATATCCGTGGATATGGATATCTGAATATTCGTGATCTGAAAAATATTCTCTGTATTAAACACTGTGCCGTATAATATATGCTGTCATTATTTTTTAACTATATAATATAATATTCGTATACGTACCTAGATATATGATATGACGGTGACGACGTGGTGTGTGGCACTACTGTCGGTATAGCAACTGTGTTTCGAGTGAACATATTTTTTTTTATTGTGTACATTATAGGCGCATATATTCGTATACACCGAGCTATATACAATATACAATAATAATATGAATAATGCGCATATGTGGTGGGTATTACCATGTTTGAACTTGAAATATTGTAATAATTATTCGTCTAATAAAAAAAAAAAGCACAGGTTAGGTTATAGATGGTGACTTTAAGCAATTTGGAAAAACTACACAGGTAGAGGGGAAAATTGAGGGAATGACAATCATTTTAGTTCAAACTTAGTTTGTAGGCGAACGGATAGTTCAAATATTTCATTACCTGAAAATGAAAAGGTTTTTTACGTCGAATTATGAAATTGTTTAGGGGAGCGTTTTAAAGTTTAAAACGATCACTAATTTTGCACAAGTTAGAACTTTTACATATTATTCCATATCTCTGTAAATTATGAACATATTAAAAAAAAAAAAAATTGGTTTAGAATATTTTTATTTTTTGTTGATGATTTACATCAATTTTGGATTTTTTAAATTAATTTAAATAATATAGGTATTTTAATTGAAAAAATAAAATAAAATAAATGAAAATATAAATAGCGAAACAAATGTTTTAATTATTATCGTTAAAAAATAATAGATAGTATGATATAAACATAGTGACGGATTTAAGGGGGACCAGGGGACTATGACTCTCCAAAAAAATTCCTAAAAATGTATAACTTTTTTGTCTATGGCATCTAATAAGCAAAAAAATAAATAAAAAAGTCATCAACTCAATTTAGCACCCCCGAAATTAAATGCTAGAGCCACCACTGTATCTATATATAATAAGTGCATATATATCATTTCGAAATAAGTTTTCAATATATCTATATTAAATAATACAAATGTTATGTTAATCTGGGTACCATAACAATTAAATAATATTATTTATGAATTAAAATGACCGTCTATTAGATTAATCATACTATTTATATTTAAATTATTTATTAATATACTCGACTAAATTTCTATGTTTAATAAAATTAAAAATATATACATATCTAATCTAATTATAATAAATAATAAATAATTTGTATTGAATGCTAAATGATTATAATTATAAATAGATGTTTATTATAAATTTAAAAATTATTGTATTTAAATCAATACCAATTCGATATTTTAATATTTTGTTCTTTTTATTCAAATACATCAAATTCAAGTTACTCAACACTCACTGATAGGTATCTATAATAAAATATAATTATTAATTATATGATGCTTGGCGCTTGCAGTAGTGACAATTATTATTAATCTTAAAATGATTAGGTACCATGTTTTGATTGCCAATTTATAACAAAATAATTTCAATATAAAATAATTATTTATTATAAATAATAACACTTCAAACAACTTCCAGAATAATCATTCTCAGAGGCGTACCGGAAGTGGGAGAAGAGATGGGACCGGTGCATTCTACGCGAGAGTCGTTATTTTAAGAAGGAATAGTGTTGATTTTCTTTCAAATGAAAAATCTGATTTTTAAGAATTTTAGTCTCGTTCTTTTTTGTTAAAAATCAAAAAAATAAAACTTAAATAGGTAGGTATATAGTATATGTTTGAAGTTTGAATTACATCACACGGCTCTATTATTTTTATTATAATTTATTATTATTTAAGTTATTATTGTTTAAAAATTCTATCTACAAAAATGTAGGTATTATAGATTTTTTAAGTTTTTAAAAATCAATATTTTTTTGTTTCTGGGGGTGGCAGTATCCTTGGACCCCCCCACTTCCATAAATACTAATATTTTTATAATATTTAAAAAAAATAGGTAACCATGAGAGCTTTATTCATAATTTTTATTTCTCCAACATTTATAAAATATTTCCGTTGTAAATGGTATCTAGTTATTTTACGCGCGAGTATTAGGTACACAATAAAAATACCAATTTTTGGTCCATCCTAGCGATTAATTGAATAGTGTTTTAAAGATTTTGAGAACTCATTTTAAACTTATTGTTGTAACTACTTTTATTCGACTTTTTACTTTTTTTAAAATATATTTTCATATTTATTTCTTAAAATTGTTTCATAAAATGGAAAATTACTGAATACCTATTTGCTGACCAAATATTAAAATATTGGTTATAAAAATTTTAAAAGTAAAAAAGTCGATTAAAAGTTAATTTGTTGATAAATTCAAATCCATTTTTAAAATCTAAATCGGACAATACGATAAATTGCTGCGATGGCCACTTCGCCAAAACCCATTTTGCCAAAAAATCATGCTCACACACAAATTTAAAAATTTAAAAACCCTAAAAAAAATATATAATAAAAAAATCTATAATAATATTAGTGTATCCGTATATTCTTATTTCATCCTTATTACGGAATAACATTTACTATATTATTGTATACAGTTAGTAGATACTTATGTGTAAATTAATTGGAAAGTCAGTAGCCCTAATTCTTAATATAGTGTGAATATTTTCTGAATTTTTTAAGATAAAATATAGGACTATTGGCCTCTGTTTTTGCATGATTTACAAAAAGAAATATTTCAAAAATTGTCGAAAAATTTGAAAATAGGTATTTTTTAGAGTTACTTATTGCTAATATTGAGAACGTTTTTTGTTGAATTTTGAATGATTGAGATTAATACATAATTTAAAAAGTACAGCAAAATATTGTAAAATCGAAGCTAAATATCTCATATATAGCCATAGCTATCTACGAAGTACAAGTATTAAAAAGTGTGAAACCGTACAATTTTACAATATTTTGCTATATTTTTGAAATTATAAATTCCTCTCCTTCATTCAAAATTCAACAAAAGTTTATTTCAATATTATTGATAAGTAACTCTATAAAATGACTATGTTAAAATTTTTTATCTAGAATAACTTTTTTATCACATTTTGTATTAATTTTATTTTTATTTATATACTCGTATTATGGATTTTTTTTTTATTGTAATATTTGTTTTGTAATAATGTTTTTGTAGTATAAATAGATATTATATTAGTATATATTTTTATGGTGTATCTAGTGTTGTATCTAGGGGGAAAGGACGAAACGGGGCACTTGCTCCAGGCACCATTACGGTGGGGGCAAAAAATGTAAAAATATTTAAGTTTTTTGTCCCACTTTTGGAAGTGGGGTTCCGTTTATTACTTTCAATTTATAATACAAATTTTGATAGAAATTAACAAATTACCTATTTTTTTTTTTCTATGCTTATTAAAATTTAAAAAGGGCGCTACATCTATTTTTGCCCCGGGTGACAAATTCTATTGACCCGGCACTGGGCGTACCCATCATTAGATTAAAGTACTAGGTATATATTAATAGTTCCGGCGAAATGGGACTACCAAATTTATGATATTATAAAATAAATTAAAATGCTGGTAAACGGGTTGGGGGGAACAGGGTTTACACACACTAATATTCATTTATACGCTAACACAATAATAATACGAAATGTTCGTGTTATTTGAAAATCGCCTATCCAAATCCCTCCTTTTTTTTTGCTTATTTTATATTTTTGAAAGCAATTCCTCGATTTTTGGTGTGAAATTTAGCAGTCGCCTTTTTCTCTCAATTTTGGTTTTGTCCCGTTTTTTAATTTTTAAAACATAGTCACCCTAGATAGAATTATTAAATATTATACGATATAAATATTTTAAATTATACTCGTAATTATTATTGCAATAATCAGTTATCATAATTTACAGATTGTATATAATATAGAATACGCCCAAGTTTGAAATTTAAAGTCAGACAAGGCTTAATGGAGAGGTGATTTCCCTTTTCGATCTCCCCTTAAAAACCCACCCCCCAGTTATGAAATTATTATGTAAATAGATGATAATATTATCAAAGGACAAAAAGATAGAAGTAAATAAAAAAAAATAAAAAAATAAGGATGAATTCAGAAGTCCTGTCCGAGAGAAGGGGGGATGAATCAGTGTTTATCGAAGTAATCTTATATTTTATAATAATAAAATAAGACTTATAAAAAATAATCTACAAATGCCAAATAAATAATATTTTTGTTTTTCCTGAAAAGTTTTATATTTGTGACTTGCGTTCTTTACCTGTAGTGTACAGAAATGTTTATTAATTCTTTAGTTTAATTCGTAAACTATAAACAGTATTAATATTATTAATACTATTTAGTATATATATAAATATAATATCATATGTTGTATTATGCTATAGGTATTAATTTTTTTTATACATATATATAAACGAGAGAACTGCTTTTATTGCTTCATTTGTAAAAAATAGCTTAAAACGAAACTACGAAAGTCATAATTATAACTAAAATTTGATCAACTCGTAACAATTTTCAAATAATTAAACTTTTTAAGTTGGCTCCTTCTAATAGAATTTTTAGGTACCTATATAGTACATTGTAAAACCAATACATTCTTCGCTTCGCTCAGAATCTAAAATCATTTATATAAAAAGTTGAATTTGGCCATTAAAACATCAGTAGCTGTTAAAATTAAATTGGTTTATTCTGTGGTTATGACAGTTGTAAGCAGGGTCATTTTTATTTTTTTTTGCGGGAGGAATAATGAGAAAAAAAATGTTATACAACGTAATGTGTTATGTAAATAATATTGATATAAAATCCAGTACCTAGAAACCCCTCAAAAAATAAAAAATATTTACCAAAACTATATACCCAACCTATAAGTATTTATATTGATATGAACATTTTTTTTAAAAGGTTCAGTTTACGGTTTCATTCATTTCTCGAATATTTCTATTTTTGGTTCGTCTAAAAATAGATAAAGAGATAGTATAGCTTAATTGTATTAATTGTTTACCTTAATTAATATTTACTAATTATACAATATACATAAATTAATTATAATATATTTAGCACAAGTATGTTTATGTTAGTAGAATCACTTGACTAATAAATAAAACTCCGACGGGAGAAGGTTTCAGAAGTAGATACGGTCATTGATGATTTATTATAGCATAGATAGCCCACATCAATGGACAAAATGGAAACATGCAAATTAATTAATAACGATGTGGCTCAATAGATAGCGTACTTGGTTTGTTCGTTCCAATAATAATAGTCACTGTGGAGACAAAATTTATTTTATTACATTGCGGTCGGACTTCTTGGTATGCGGGTGACTTATGGACCCATAGTAAAAACACTGAATAAAATCGATATATTAATAAAATAATATGCTTTCCAAGGTGCAGAGATCTCAGCTGCGACTGTTTATATACTTATATGGCTCGGATTATCTCTAGAAAAAAAAACGGGCCGTAAAGTATTCTAGATTGTATTGCGCGCGGCTCTGAACTTCCCAAAACAGTTCAATCAATTTATTCTTCTTCAGCTCACAATATGCAGCACCCGGGAGGTGTTTTTTTAACACTTCCCAGGAGTTATATATTATGAGCGGAAATAAATATAGTCTATACTCATTATTCTATGTTATGTATACCCCCCCCCCCCCGAAAATAGATCCTAGTTGCGCCACTGATATGTGATAACAATAAATTGATATGAGAATAACAAATATCATGGAATAAAAAAGCAGCAACAGCGCATTCTATTATCAAGAATCCATTACTACTAGAATTCTGACTCCATTTGAGTTATTTAGGAGTTTCCATTATTGACCATTGCATTAATCAATGATACGGTTAAATAAATATTTTACAATTCGAGTACAGCGTGAAGCTCGAAAAATACTTTTATACACTCAAAAGAGAAATACAATATAATACAAATATGAAATGCTAAAGCGTTAAGTACGGGAAAAATTTGAACGTGTATCGGTTACCGTACAAGTCCGAGAGGAACGTTTTAGAACGTGGTGTTCGTTCGGTGGTCGTAAGCGGAGAGAACTAGAAGGACGGCCGTGTCGCCGAGTCGCTTCGTGTGGAGGTACATGTCATACGGAGGGGATGAGATCATGGAAGAGCAAGGAACATAAATAGAAATTACAATACAATAAATAAATAATTTACATAATACAAAAATGATAATTCTGTTTAATGATGGTAACTGCCGTTTCACCACATATATTATATTAATTGTATAAATAGGTAAATATTATACATTTATAAATAGCTCATTAGTGTTTAATCGTGACGCTATCTATACCTATATGGCTATATAGCCATATATACTCGTATATATTTAATTAACAAATAAACAAATTTAAGTACATAATATTATTATACATAATGTTTACAGTAGATACGGATCAAACACAAAAACTAACAATAAAATCATCTAGATAGTAGATATTGCAGATGGTGGATTTTGGTCCTTCGTCCCTTCGGTCTTCGGACAGGGTAGAGTACATGTACTATATCAAAAATTTACTTGTTGACCATTTTTCAGTAATTTTTATATAATTTTGATGTATAATTTTTAATACATATACAGTAAAATCTCGTTAAGACGATCTCGAAGAGGAAGTCGTAAAACTGCGTATTATGCGGGATGGTGTAATATGCGGTATCATAATACGCTCTTTAAGCATGTTATGCGGGATCCCGCCTGATATACTTTTAAAGCATTTTAAACGGGATACTAGACAGAATAAATTAGGAAAAAAGTTCATCGTATTACATGTTATATATTACATAAAAAAAATTTAAAAATAAATACATACTTTTTTAAAAAGTGGTAATGGATTTATATTATACTATGTATTATTTTTTTAAAAAAAAAGTGGTAATAGTTTATTGTTTTAATAAGTTTGTTCTATAATTATTTAATAAGAACGTTTCCATCCTACCTAAGTATAAAAGCATATTATTGGAGCCATCAGTCGCATTAAGTGCCCGTCTTAATGAAGATATTGATTGTATTGTACTTGCAAGTGTAGGGAGTGATGAAAAGATTTTTTCCTCGTCATCTTTAGAATATCTGGTTCATCGTTGACTGTAGCCTAGTTGATAATTTCTTCAAGATCTAGCATCTTACTCGTTATCAGTTGGTCGTTAATAGATGTGTAGCCTGGATAAGCTTCTTCGAATTCATCTTCTTCGCCAGAGTTCAAAACGTCATGCAAGACGTTTCCAAAGTAAGCTTTATTGAAACAGTTTTTAATTACTTCTGGTTTTACCTCATCCCACGCGATTGAGATATAGTAAACGGCATCTAAAACATTGATTTTTAGGGTTTCTTCACCGGTCACTGATTCCATTGCTCGTAAATACCGTTGTACCAGTTTCTTATGGTATTTTTGTTTTAAAACCTTGATTACACCCTGATCAAGAGGCTGAAGTTTGCTCGTGGCATTTGGTGGGAAAAATACAAGTTTGATATTTGTAAGGGAAATTTTTTTCAGATGAGCAATAAATAATATCGATAAACAAAATAATTTTTCTCTTCTGTCTAACGAACTCGAGGTTAAGCTGTTGAACCCATTCAATGAACAAACTTCCATTCATCTATGCACGGTTTTGAGCTTTGTATTCACACGGGAGAATGCGTACATTTTTAAAACATCTGGGGGATTTCGATTTACTTATTACCATTAGTTTTAAATTGTCAGTTTCAGTCCAGTTTGAACAAGTTAAAACAGTTAACATTTCCTTACTTAACTTACCACCATGACATGTTTCGTCTTTCAGTAGGTACTGGTGACTTGTCTGGCATCAATTTAAAGAATAAGCCAAACTCATCGGCGTTGTATGTGTCCTCAGGTGAATAGTCTTTCAACAGATTTGGTAGAATCGTCTTATTCCACGATGCAATACTACTATCATCTACAACTTCGGCTTCCCCACAAATATTACGATAGACAATCCCGTGCCTTTTTTAAAATCAATCAAGCTAGCCATTAGATCCGCCAAAATCTGTTATGTTCGTGATTTCGTTCGCTTTTACTGTCAAAACTGAACCACTTACAGCCAAATTTAATATACGAGTTTGTCGAAACCACTCCAACAAATTAACAAAATATTTTCTAACTGCTCGTTTTTGCCACTTTTGTACCAGAAAACGCGTTATTTTCAATTTCACTTCTGTTTTTTTTAATATGGTCCGCAACGAAGAGGAGGCCAATCCCAAATTGTCAGCAATTTATTGTTTATTTAACACACCAATTTTTTCATCGTACTGTCTAATAATGTTCAGTTTGTCGTCAATAGATAAAGCTTTCCTTTTTACTTCTACATGACTAGATGACGTAGACGTACTTGTCATTTTACACGCCAGAATTATACACTAACTACACGAAACAATAATAAAAATTTAAAATTAAAAATCTACGTGCCATACGTAGGTACATCACTTCAACGATCGAATACGACTACTACTATGTATGTAGTTATACACTTATACATACAGTATACGAACGTCGCGTCACATAATATCAAAATACCATTCATTATCTTTATTAATCGATAACATTAAATAGGTAATCGATAAGATAAACGTTTCAACGAAAATTTGAAAAGAGTGTAAACCAAGGATCCCACGCATGAAAACACCGTAGGGTCCTACTAAACTACATACAACTGTTAAAAAACACAAAAAAATAAACCTTTTAAAGGAACATGATAAAATCGCTGAATTTCAATTTAATATAACTTTAAATCAAGTCCGACAGCCAAATTCTGACTTCAACATTATTTTGTTGATCATAAAACACGCATTTTGCAAAAAATAAAAATAAATAAAATGCAAAAAATTGAATTCTTAAAAGTATATAAAGAAAAAATTAAAAGTAGAAAAATTATATCTATTATGTCTCAAAATTGAAAATTGCTATAAGTAGTCCAAAAATGGGTAAAATTTTCAACATTTTTTCATATCATAAAGTACTTACATACGTTTTTGATGAAAATTTCTAGTTTATAGATCTATTATTTTCCCGAAATTCGAACATATTTCATACCAAAATAATACATATTTTCGAAAAAAATTAAATGGCTATTAAAAATTATTGTACCCACCGATTTCAATATACTGTAATATTACTGTATGTAGCTAGAATGACGTATTTTTAACACTATTAAACTTTCAGGTCTTCAAAACTAAAAAAGGTGTACTTCGCTCGTTGGGTATCAATAGGGGTGGATGCACTTCGCTACTGGGCAGTATACTCTTGGTGGATGAATTGCATTTGAAAGCAATGATAAATCATTGCATTCAATAAAACGATTCGGAGCGGAGCTTCGGTGTAGTATTCATAACTCTTAATATTTAGTTATATACTCAGTACCTACCTACGTTTGACATCGTCAAAGATTAAATGTAGAAATAAATATGATCTCACAAAATTCGGAAGAAATGAAAATCTGGATTTGATGAAATCGTATTTTTGCCATTTTTTGGTCATACTTTGGTAGTTTTACCTTACGCATTAAAAAACTGTTGACAAAATCAAAAAAAGTACCAACTAGATGTAATTTGCTACCGGAAACCAAGTAAACTTGTAAAAATCGGAGAACTCCTTCTGGTACAAAAAGTGTTTACAGAAAAATAAACATCATTGTAAAACTACTAGCTCCGTCGCTACGCTCAGAATCTAAAATACTTTTTTTCCGTCGGGTTTTTTTTTTATTTAGTTAAATTTATGGACGACTAACATTATACTAAATTTTTTCAGGTCTTAAAATCTCATTTTACCATTTATTTGGACTTGAATACCTCAATATTGGCCAATTTGTTGAAATAATTAAAATGACTATAAAAAAAAATTGTGACTACGGATTTTCGAGATTTTTTGAATTTAGTTTTGAGTAATGTATATTTAACGCTATATAAAATTTTCAGACCTTAAAATCCAAAATTATCCCTTTTAGGACTTAGAAACCTCGAAATCTAAAATGTCTATAAATAGCCCAAAATTTCAAAAAAATCACAAAAAAAACTTAATGAACATAAATATATTACTAAATTAAATATTGGATAGAAATTTCAAGATTTTCAAGTCATTTTTTTCGAAATTACGAAGAAATGAAAAATCTCGATTTGACAAAATCGTATATTTGCCGTTTTTTCCTTATTTTTTCGTAGTTTTACCTTACGCATTAAAAACTATTGATAATATCGAAAAATGACCTCTCAAAAGTACCAACTAGATGTAATTTGCTACCGGAAACCAAGTAAACTTGTAAAAAACGGAGCACTTCTTCTTCTGGTAGAAAAAGTGTTTACAGAAAAAAAAAAAAATAATAATAAACATCACTGTAAAACTACTAGCTCCCTCGCTACACTCAGAATCTAATATTAAGCTTTTATGAATTAAACGTCTCAAATTTGAATATTTCTATAAATAGCCTAAAATTGGGAAAAATTGTCGACGATTCTGTTGTATTAATATTTTACGTATATACGTTTGTGGTGAAAATTTCAAGACTTTTTTCAAATATCAATATTTTAGGAGTAACGAAGAATTTTACCACATTCGTGTTTACCGATTTTTATGCTAATTTTGTGATAGTTCTTTCATAAGAGTTTTTAGGAAAATTTAAAAAATCAAAAAATGACCTCTCTACTAGATACAATTAGATGAAATCTGCTACCAGAAAATGGTACTACATTTAATGATCAGAGCACTTCTTCTTATAGAATTTTTGGGTACGGACATAAAAAAACACATCATCGTAAAACCAATACGCGCTTCGCTCAGAATCTAAAAGTGACCATTTATTACTTTTTTGTGTTTATTTAGAATTCTACGATCATTTTTTTTTTAAAAAAAAAAGAAAAAAGAAATATACGAATAATACGTACATAAAAGTACATATACTTATAAATACGTTTAAAAATCGGAAAAATTACTATATTTATATATAATATATCAATGGCAATTACCAGGGTAGGTATATATATTGTGTAGTAGGTAAGCCACTTTAATAAATATAAGAAAAATAATATTATTTTGGATTATAAACGCCACGGTATAATATTTATATTATATTTTCATTAAATATTTAAGAATAATTTTAATTTATAAATTATATGTAAGTATATATAAATATTATATATAAACTATAAGCTTGTCCTCCTCTATTTTTATTTTTATAATCGATTGATATTTTAATAACAAACCTATACGAATATATTTATAGTTTAATTTCAGAACTTGTTATAGATAAGCTACAGTAAGCGTATTTTTGATAGTATCTTTAATGATGAAAAAAAACACATTAAACGTATACAATTATTGTTTACAATATTAATGATTTGCGTGTAATATGTTTACAAATGCGATAAAAAAAAACTATTCGGAGTATGACGCTTTTATATTATAACAATTTACAATAGGTACCTACCTAACAATAACATGAATATAATAATTATTAAATATACTATAATATACAATTTAGCAGCTTAATATCGTTATAGTGATTAATTATTATGGTATAGGTATGAAATTATATTTTCATAATATTAAGAGGAGGTCTGCAAACTCAAGTTTGCAAGTTTTCGAGATATTCTATGTAGGCAATTTAGAAGGAAATATTTAGAAAAAATAAAATTTAACGATTGAAAAATGTTTAAATGCGTTTTATAAATATTTTATAAGTAGTTCAGTCTCAGTTCCGTGTTTTCATTTTTTTTTTTTATTGTTGGGAAAGCATAAAAATCAAAAATGGCCTAAACGAAAATTAATCAGGATTCAAAAATTGACGGATTTTTTTTTTACAACATCAATTTATAAAAAGACGATTTTTATGGAAATACAATACATACTTTCGGTAAAGTAATTTTCAAGAAACAATCAAATTTGGGGTTTTTCTTTTGGAAATATCTTTACAGATAACAGACAGTATAAAAAGAGTCCATCAAAAATATTTCCCTCATTTTGGAGGCCAAAAAAAAATATATATATATAATATACAAATTTAGTATACAGTGTGTATATTTTGTAGTATACAAAATGTATTTTTACAGGATCAAAATAGTAAGTACATATTATATAATATAGTTTTATTTTTAACGGGATTAAAAAATTGTATCACATAAATGATATCCTTCATAATAAATACCTTTTGCACATTTGCATGCATATCCCAAAGGGCGTATTTAAAGGGGGTAATGGGAGCCCTAACCCACCAATCACTCATATAATAGGTAATTAACCGTAAAACATTTTTGATTCTGCATAGAAGATAATATAATTTATATTTAATACATATGAATAAATATTTTTCATTCCCTTCCACGGACACAAGTCAATTAATTAAATTGACAAAAGTGGCACTTGTAACAAATGTGATTTATAGATAAATAGGAATCCTAAAGCTTACAAAGTTTTTAGGAGACAATGAATGTATGGTGCATCGTTTCACGGAACGCCTGAAAATGTTTTGGTGTAATGAGACGCGGATAGCACATGCGAAATAATATTTAAAATCGGATAAAAATAAAACTATATTTTACCATAATGTAATGTAATTATATTGTAGGTACTATTAATATTGATCTCATAAAAATAAAATTCTAGAAAAATTTAACTGGAAAAAACTAGTGTCCAAACCAAACCGTTACTTTAAGAATCATCTCCAAAACTCCCAAATACGTATCCACAAACTCGACACTACTAACCTCTTTAATTCTTCATTATCAAAAATCTTCGAAAAAGTAGTCAATTTAATTATCTCAACAGATTCGCGTTCCGCGATCAACACTCAACAACGCTACAACTTGTCAACTTAGCAGATCAATTAATCAATAGCCTCAGCAAAAAATAAAAGACTGCTGCCATATTTCCTAGCACTTGGCAGTTGCTAGTTCGGAGTCTGCCGTTCAAGAAGACTCTTTGTGTATACACATTTCGTATGCATTACATGGCGGAAAACGGGGGTAAATTGTGTTGACGTTATACGGTATATTGAGACTACTCTTTCAAAGTTTCTGCCGATCGCGTCGCGGTCATCACGTATTTTTTTGTAACACGAAAATAAAAGCGCTGCTGCACTCGTCCGTATTAGGCGGTATTATTAGGCCATTGGGTAGTAATAGTACAGCGTATCGCATAATATAATATTATTATGATTATTATTTATTATTTATTTATACGATGAAAAACGAGCGACTTACAAATTTATCATCTTTGGCGATTGAAAAAATAATAATGGGCGTTATGACAAAGGACCCGACATTTGTTGAAAGTATTATTGATGATTTTGCAGGGAAAAAAGAAAGAAGATTGATTTAGTATGTAAAAAAATATAAATCATCTTACCTTATAATTATTAAAAAGCTATTACAATTATTAATAAAAAAAAAAAAAAAAAAAAAAAAAAATGTTTTTTTTCGTCATTTTTTATATTTAATTTTCAGTCTCCCCAATGAATTTACTTGCGAGTCGCCACTGATTCCTAAACGTAAAAATAGCGTTCGACAGGGTATGGCATCACGATACAAACTACTTCTTTCAAATACCCCGATGCACTTAATAAAAATTATTCAATCGTTCCTCTCAAACAGATCCTTTAAAGTCAAAACGGAAAACTCCTTTTCAAGCAACAGACCCATTTTCGCCGGTATTCCGCAGGGATCTTGCCTGTCGCCTACCTTGTACCTTATCTACACAAATGATATATTGATTTTTCCAGGTGCCCGTCTTGCTCTTTTTGCAGATGATACCATGTTTAACACTTCAAATAAAAACCCAATACGTGCCATCCTAAAACTACAAAGGCAAGTAAACACAGCAACGGATTAGTTTTCTAAATGGCACCTGAAAATAAATCCTACCAAAACAACAGCTATTCTATTTAACAAATTCAACACAAAAAAAATATTCACAATATTATTTAATGGACCACCAAAGTCAAATACCTAGGGGTATCTTTCGACAACCGTCTCACGTTTGGGCCACATATAAACAACTCAATCCTAAAGTGTATAAGAGTAAGGGGTATGCTTTATTCTATCCTCAACTGGAAAAGCCCTGTACCCACAAAGACCAAAATACCAATTTATCAAACCAATCGCAACACATGCAGGCCAAGCTTGGGGCTGCTTCGTCTCCCAAACCAACTGCAACAAACTAGAACGGGTTCAAAGTAAAATTTTAAGATACTTATTAAAATCGCCTCCCTTCGTCTCAAACGTCACCATCAGAAATTCAACCAAACAAAAAACTCTTCTTGAAACAATTCATTTCAACGCCAAAATTTTGTTTGAAAAATCCTAAAATTCGTCATATCACCATTTACAAACTCTCGGACAGCGAATAACACAAAACTTAATAAACAAAAAATGTAGACTAGTCAACTGGTCTTAAACTTAAATAAATTCCATAAACCAAAATCATACCATTATTTTTTTCAACTCTCCATAGGAACATTGTCTGACGAGGGTAAATAGACCTATACGATCGCCCGATTAGCAAGCAAGCACATTAATACCTTTCTTTCTCCGATAGCAAAAATCATTTATTATAACTTTTAGAAATTAATAAATTATTGATATTGGAGAACATCTGACGGATATACGGCAGTACCTCCAGCGTCTACGGAACTACCAGTCAGTCATCAACAAACCAGTACATACTCAGCAGCGGACTATCCAACCATCGGCAGCATAACAACCAACCAACAACTTTCTTTCGACCACCTATCTGGTTGCGCCGTCCTCTCCCTTCGATTCACACAATAAGATATTAGACTGGATAACCCACATATCTGGCCGGGTTATAGGGAACGACCCTCTCGGATGTGGGGCGAGTGGGAATACATCCCCCCTCCCCAATTATCCTTTTAAAGGTAAATTAACCTTTTTATTAATTAACTTTTTTGGTAAATATTGTATATTATATAAATTTAATTGTAAAATTGAGAAAATATTAAAAGTATTTATATTGTACACCTACATCTTTTTATTTACGACACGGAGCCCGTCAAAAGCTCCGTATCAATGGGTTCCTTATATAGAAAATAGAACGGACAATGGACATATATATATAATCAGCATATAAAATATAGCATATTGCTTGCCATATTAGGTTTCCCAAGTTTCCTTAGAATAAAAAATTCTAAATTTTGATTATTTTTAAATTTGATACTCATATAATTTTCTCAATATTAGTGATTTATAGACAAAAATACGAAAAATGTTCATAAAATATTCGTTTTTATTTTTGACTTTCCTGATTTCGATGGCAGTTCAACTAGAGGCGTAACTAGCGGTGGGGGGGAGGCAAAGTTGCTTCAGTCGGTCAAATCGATTGTGTCAATTGGCCAAATTGTTAAAGGCATGATCAATTTTTTTCTACTCATTCAAAAAAAAAGTTCTAAATATAGTTGGCCAAATTAAACACACTGCCTGACCATCCCCCCTACAAAAAAAAAAAAAAAATTACTTTGCTAAACTAAAATATGTACAATGTGCATATTAAAGTCATGTAATAAAATATGTAGATTATTTTTTATATTCGTGTCGAGGTCAGCCGATCAAACATTACAAGAAATAATAAACGTCACATAATTATCATTGATACAATGACATTGTACACTAAATCCAAAGACCAAGTTGCATACTATGATATACGATAAAATTAAGAAAATATAAAGCATTAACAGGTAGGTACGTATGTATAGTGTAGGCCCATAATATAATAGTTATGAGTATATAGCCAATTAATCGGTTTCATGTGAATAAATGGGGTGTCGGAAAAACACATCCGGGGAAAAAATATCCGAAGAATAAATCCGGGGAAAAAATATCCCAAGAAAAATTTGGTATTTATTTACTATTTAATATATTTTTTTTTTATATATTACATTATCCAAAAAATCATAAGTAGGTACCTACATCATTTAATATATTAATATTCGACATTCACAATGCCTAGATATATATTATATATAGTGTATTTGTTTATAAACGTGTCATCCAAACAATATAATAAATGATAGTATCTAACAATACTACCGATAGTACTACTCATTTTTTCTTTGTTATTTTTCCACACCTGAGAATGAAAAGGTTCTAAATCAATTATTTTGAAAATCGCTCTGTTACATACGACAATAATTTAATTTTTTCTGCGTTTAATGATTTAGAAATTTCTTTAATCCGATAATTATTTACTGAGATATAGAAAATGAAAAAGTTCTAACTCATATATTCTATGGTAGCTACTAGCTATAAATTTTAAAACGCTCTACTGAACAATTCGTTATTTTAAGGTAAACCCATTTAATTCTCAGGGGACACGTCTGATTCCCCCCCCCCCGGATATTTATTTCTAGATCCATATAAATGACAATATTTGACAGAAATTACATTGTCGGGGTTTTACAATATTTTCTAAATATTCAGCTCAAACGTTATCAAAGCTATAGGTATATAATGCTGTACATAAAAATAACCTAAATAAAACTATTTTTACATTTTTTGAATTATATATTATATATTTGTGAAAATTTCAATAGCTAAATATCAAAAACGTAATATTTTTACAACTGAAAATCATTGTACAGCAAATATTATGATGATAGTCTGAAATTATCGATAAAAAGAAACACTCGAGGCAATAATTATTCAAATATAGCACATCAAAATATATTTTAAAACACTGAAAAATAGTATTGAACATAATATATAATATAGTATAATACATATACGTAGGTATAATTAAGGTATAGGTACAAATTACAATACTTAGTTTAGATCAAATATTCAAGTAGGTATACACAAGTATACAACGTGAATAGCCAATAATAGGTATATTCAACATAAGATTCAACTGAACACTATATAAAATTAGAAAATAAGTAAATAATACAAATTAAACTGTTATTTGTAATGAATAATAATAATCATTCGACGCAAGAGTCATTTGATTATAAATAAGTGTAATATACCTAAATGACAGCTATAAAAGTAAGTATTTTATTATTTTAACAGGCTTTTTGTAGAGACGTGTAAATGCGGCATACGAAACAACATTTTCAGATTGTATAATAATATTTGTAAACACTTAAAAAATCTGTTTTCAAAATAATTACAGATGTATTGAACATTCATTAATACGAGACGGCATATAATATTTTAACGTTTTATCAACAATACCAGTGTTTACTGTAGTACATACCATTAATAATAATTAATATATACCTACATACACAGACCTATTATAAGAAGCTGTATTAATAGCGATCAAGATTATAGTTAGGTGTCTATACATGAATCTTTAATATTATGACATTTAAATATTAAAATGTTATTAAACGTATGAAGAAAAAGAGGACGCTGCACACCCGATTTTTAAGCAGTTTTGTAAAGGCAATTTTAATGAAATTTTAAGAAAAATGAAAATCCAACAATTTAAAACATGTCATGTGACAGTAACATTTTTTGTATTGTTGTGTTACAATGTTGCATTTTGTTAAAAATCACGTTCGCGCTCTATAACTATAACTTTTCTCTGTATATAATGGCAGTAAAAATGTTTACAAAATATGAAAAATGAGAATATTTACTATGTACCGCAGCGTGGAGTTTTTTTTTCAATATGGTTTTTTGAAAGCCTAAAATCCGTGATTAAAATCCGGGAAAGTTTAAATAAAAAAAAAAAAAAAATACATTTTAACTAAAAAACTCCACGCCACGGCTAATAATTATTCTCGTCTTTCATATTTCGTATGAATATTGACTTTCCGATTATTAAGAGAGAAATTGTAGTTATAGAACGTGACTGTGTTTTAATACCGCTATAATGGGTGTGTAGCATCCTCTTAAGCACCTAGAATCTAGCTATATTATATAGGCGCATGCGCATCATTTAAAGGGAGGGCCGTGGAAGGGAAATGTCTCCCCTGAAGACATCTTTGACAATGGCGGACGTTTTGCTGAAACCGGTAGTACCTAAATATAAAAACATTGCAGGTGTCGAACAGAAAAAATAAATAGATGAATTTGAAAAATTAGCTGAAGTTCGTCTCACCCCCTTCTGCAGTTTATACTATTTTAGTATAGTATGCATACCTTTATGTACAAAACTATATAAATAATATTATGGTACACAATATTGAATATACAGTATTTTATAAACACCAACCCTCCTCTACCAGAAAAAAATTGATTTGATTGAAATATTTGTCGTAAAACAAAAATGAAGCGTGTCCCTCAAAACGTCGCCTTCGCTACGCCACTGCGCAACCATAATTAAAACATATAATACGTAAGTTCTTAAATTAATAAAAAAAAAAAAATGCATACTGCGTAAGTACCAAAGTTCCAACACATGATGACGAGTAATGACATTATATTATACAAGTAGATAAATGTAATTGTATGACCAAAATTTATGGACAGAAAATATGACAGTATACCACGGAAAATTAATGTTTAAAAAAAAGGCCTCAAGAAAACAAAACTATATGTTGTTAAAAAAATAATTGAATTCTTTTTTAATTATGTAAAGTAGTTTAGGCCTTTGTATAATACAATAAGATGCCTGCATAAAATTTAAATATTTTTTGGTAATTTAATAAATGGACAAAATTGTCTGGAATTTTCAATACAGCAAAACTAAAATAACTCGCTTATTTTCCAATATAATAGTAATCAGTGGTCCACACATGTCTTATCGTATACAAACAGTTTTTTTTAGATGAAATAATTTTTCAATTTTTTTTTAATTTGAAAATTTGACGTTTTCACAAACTTTAGATGTTTAAATATACTTATTCAACAAAAACGCTATGCTCGGTCTTAGTTTGTTAGTTTTCATTTTTTATTTGGTGTAATTATTTTTCTTTTATGATAATTTTTGATGGAATTGAGTTTGGAAAACCACAAGTAGTTTTTAAACAAATATCGTGATTTTACAACAATAAAATATGATACAGATGTGAAACTATTTTTAGATTACTTTTAAAATGTATTTTAACATTTTTTAATTATTGTTACATTTTCATTATTCAAAGTACTTCTTAAAAATTGCCTACACGTACCCCTTAAAAATAGTTGTTTTTACCATAACGTCCTCTTAATAAAAAAAATTTATTTTATAAAAACTAATCATATTATATTTGGAAAAAATATATAGGTATTAGGGATATTTTTAAAAAAAAAATGCATATTTAAAAGCATGTTTAAAATTAGTAAGACATAAAAATAATAAAATTAATTTATTATTTAATTACCTATGTTAAGTATAACTGATTTTTTCTAAAAATGTTATTATTTGTTAAATTACTGCTATAACTATTACTAAGTTTTAAACAATATTTGTGTAGTTTATGTTATTTATTTTATTTTTTTTATTGATGTCCGTATATCATTTCAACTGGAGGACTAAATGGAAAATATATCCGAAAATTAATTTTATCTCCGGAAACTAAATGGTCTCAAAATTATTATAATTTTTTAAAAACTAATTTAAGTTTAAAGTAATATCATTTCATTACAATATTATACCTATTACAGCTCGTTATAGATAGACGAAGACGGTAAATACGAGTTCGTAATTCATAATTTACTCATGAAATAATATAAAAATAAAAATATAACAATAAAAAAATATAATAAGTAATAACGAGTAATTGACATGGTGATCTCATTCCTAGCCGCGTGCCCACTAAAAATAAGTTGTGATAAAAGAACTGATCCGCCACTCGGGTTAGACAATATCAATTATTATCATAATAATTATATGACGAAAACAACGCAATCAAATGACTCAATGTATAGATATTTTGTAAACATAAATATAAATGTAGTCGTTATGATAAATAATACATAAAATATATTATATAGTTATTATTAGTCATTATAGGCATACAAATTCTACACGCGTTTAAATAGATGACATCATTAATACTTCAACCTAACGAACCGGTCGACTAACATTTACCTGTACAGTGTTAACAAAGGTGTGGTTTCTCATAAAATTTTCATGTTCAGTATGATAATATCATACTGAACATAAAAATTTTTTTTTTACATATTATGTAAATAAGGACATTTTTTTTCTAATCAGAGTGAAATTGAGGGTTTTTTGATTATATCTAATTAAATATTCAAATTAAAAAAATAAAATGATACCATCAAAATCCTTGCAAAAACCTAATATGACTCGATTGCTTACCCTTTTCGCCATTGTGGCGCTAAAAGACGCTTGATGACGCCAGAAATCAAAAATTAGTGCGACACATTAATTTAGGGTAGAATTTTGCAAGAAATCGAATGATAATATTTATACATAGATCTGAAATCGAAGTAACTTAATAATAACAAAATTAACTATTTTATTCGACTTCAGATCTGTGGATAAATATTATCATTCAATTTCTTGCAAAATTGTACCCTAAAATTAATGTCACACTATTTTATGATTTTCTGGCGTCATTCAGCATCTTTTAGCACCACAATGGCGAAAATTAAGAGTAAAAAATGGTAAAAAATTGAGTCACATATCAATTCATATTAGATTTTTGCAAGGATTTTGATGATATCATTATTTTATGTAAAATTTGAATATTTGATTAGAAGTAATCGAAAACCCTCAATTTCACTCTGATTTAAAAAAAAAATGTTATAATTTACAAATCATACTGAACATGAATATTATTTGAGAGACCACATATTTATTAACACCCTGTATATTATATAGGTATACATATTACACGACATTGAAACTAGTATTAAATTGCTAACGATATGTTAATTAACTATATTTGGGATTTCTAGTTATTATCGATGATAAATTAATAATTTGAACATTCCAAAACGATATTCAAGGGGGAGTCTATATAATTTGAACAAAAATATAGAAAATATGTAATTTGCATCAAAATAAAATAGGGATACCTACTATCGAGTATTCGCATAAGCGTGCGTACGAGAGGGGCAGGATGGGCTGATGGGCAGCTGCCCCTTTTGCGGGCTGAATTTTTTTTTTCTAATTATAGTATAAAGATAATATAGACCGTCTTTTTCTAAAGGAGTTGAATATAGGTAATTTAATAAACACGTATGTGTAAGGAGTGTAGTAAATAAGATATGTCAATAAATGATAGTATGTGGGACATCCCAGTTCCCGGAATACATATTACCGGTATACCTACCTATTACCGCTTCTTATCTGTAATAAAACGGACGAGTACTTATCTACGATTTTAATTTATTAGTATAGACACGAACTAAGATAGTGTCTTAGTTCGTGGTATAGATATTAATATTGTCATTATTATTATTATGATAATCACTAATAAGTTTACAATTTTAACTAGTTAACACACAGTCACGGACTCGCTGGGGGGCTGGGCAGTATCTCTTGCCCCTGAACATTATTTGCCCTACTTGGTATATGTATATTTAGTACAGTGTATATAAAAATTTGCATTTAAAGTTGAAATAATATATAGTATCTCATACCTCTATTTACCAGTCCGCGTCTGGTTACACATGATTCGATGGTATTTCGATCACGTGTCCACCAAGAGATTTGCAAACGTCGCCAATTGAACATTCAAAATTAAACATGTGTGAATACATAAAACTATTTATTATGGGTAGCATCAGCAGCAGGTAGTCAAACGGGTTGTAAACCAGTTTTGAAAACCTGGTAACCCGGAAAATTTGGAAAACGGTTTCCAACCCGTTACCAGAAATCCGAAAAAAATGTAAACAGATTTTAGACCCAAAAAAACGAAACCGAGAAAAATCAAAATCGGGCCTGTACCCGAAACTCTTATCCGAAATTCTTGAAACCGTTTTCGGACCCGATACCCGGAAAATATTAACTCGCTTTTACTCCCTGATCGGTAGATTATATTTTGTTTTCTTTGACTCAAAATTAAATAGCAGTGTTTCTATTTTCTATGATAAAGGGACATTTTCTCTCCATGTATAATTATACTTTAATTAAATTAAATTAAATTAAATATTAGTTACAATATATTATATTAATAAATTAATAATTATACCTACTTTTTACTTTTGAAATATTATATATTTTAATTTTTATACGTATATACCACCTTTTAATACAAAGTGGGGCAAAATATACGCATCGATTTTGAAGGGCTGTAGAATAAAAACTATTCAACTTACAGAAATAAAGTTTATATTGTCCGATTCAGTAGACAATTTAGTTCTTTTACATTAAGTTTTAAATATTACATCTTTAAGATGGTGCCCGTCAGCTGCGATACACTTTTGAAGGCGATTCTGAAGTTTTCAACCCATTGTTAGCACATTCGGATATGGGTATAGGTATAACTTCTTCCTCGATTCTCTCCTTAAATTTTTCCAGGCTAATTAAAACACAAGGAAATTTATGAGAAGCCTCTTCACTCCCCTATAAGTTACTGTATGGTGTGCAGTATCCCAATTTGGGGTCATTGGGCTTTACTTTTTTGAATATAACGGGTGCACCGTCACTGTTACCGCTGAACGTTATGTTTCAATTTAGGAAGAGTTATTTGAACCTAAACTGGAAGAATTGCGTGAAACAAAAAATCTGAGAGACATTTGGTTCCAATAAGATGAGCTACATCCCACAGAGCTCAATTTCAAAGGCGAAATTGAGACAAATGTTCCCTGAGCGCCTGGTCTCTCTGAGGGGTAACGTGGAGTGGCATGCACGCTCACTAGACTTGAGCATTTGTAATTTTTTTCTTCGGGGATACCTAAAGGAAAAAGTTTTTAAACATCATCCACACACCATGAAAGAACTTAAAGAGAGAATCAGGGAGGAAGTTATGACTATACCCGTCCGAATGTGCCGACAAACGGTTGAAAACTTCCGGAATCATCTTCAAGAGTGCATCGCTGCTGATGATTGCCATCTAAGAGATGTAAACTTTAAAACTTGATGTCAAAAACTAGATTGTCTACTGAATTGAACAATATAAACCTTATTTCCGTAAGTTGAATAGTTTGTATTCTACAGCCCTTCAAAACCGATACGTATTTTTTGCCACACCTTGTATATACCTACATTATTTTTTTTTATTATTAAATAATAAATAAACTACATTTATACAAATTGTAATTTGAATTGTACTTTACTGTGTTGAAAAATACACCCCTTAATTAAGAGGACGCTACCCACACGTTTGTTGTCTCCGTCTTACATACGCATAACATAGGAAATTTACGTAACGCACTCTTACTACAGTTTATTTATAATTAATACTAGAGTAAACTCATCTATTATCAAATTTGTAAAGGAGAACATAAACCAGTCTATAGCGTGGAGTTTTTTTTAAAAAAAATTTATTTTTAAAACTAGTTATATGCATTCAAAAAAATGAGTTACTTAACTACTTATAACTTCTTTAAAAATAAAATTTAAAAAAAAAACTCTAAGCTACGGCATAGTTTATGTTCTCTATAAATTTGATAATAGATAAATTTACTCTAATATTAATTATAAATAAACTGTAGTAAGAATGCGGTACGTAGATTTGCTATATTATGGGTATATAAGACAGAGACAACAAACATGTGGGTAGCATCCTCCTAAATCCGATTAAATTGTCATTTAGTTCGGCGGCCACTGATTAGGAGCACAAGATATGTGCTCCCGGTCACTCCCTCCCCTGAAATAAACACTGATGTTGAATCAGGTGGCGATAAGTAGATATTATTACAATTATGATTATATTTCTAATTGGTCTGGGGAGAAAATGTCCTATAGTCGAAAGAACAGAATATTGGCCGCTAATGCGAACGCTCCTTTTATTTATTTTCATCAGGCTAACATAAAATAGTTTTTAGTGATACATGCCAAAATCGTGATAACGTTCCACAACCACCCTAAAATAAAACTACAATGGCCAAAAGGTTCCATTTGTACCCAGAACGAATCTAAAAAGGAAATAATATAGACGTATTCAAAAGCGTAGCCGACCAGACGTTGTACACAGACCGTGCAACTCGCACCTTAGGCATGTCTTAAGGTTGGGAACCCCTCCTTATCAGAAAAAAAAATAGTTCTTAATTTTAATTTTTTTTTTAATACGCATTTGCCAGCGGCCAGTTTTCGTTCTCCCGACTATAGATTCATTTTTTATATATACACAAAAAATTTGCTGTAGTTTGTAATGAATAGTAGGTACACATTTATTATTATATTATAAATTATTATTATTAATTTTTTTTTTTAAATTCGACAACTAAATATCTAATACCAAACATTTTCTACTTGTATAAATATTATTATAATATAAACAAAATGTGATAATAGATATATAGGTATTAAATATGTATTAAAACCAACTTTACATAATAATAATAAATACCTTCATCACTTATATTAATTTAACTATTAGGTAACTAATAATTAAAATTATATATAATTATGTGAAAACGAAACTGTTATTTACAAATTCGAATGAAATACAAAATAAATTTAGTCTAATAATAAACGTTGCTAGGAAACATATTATATAGAAGTCAGAAGATGTTAGTTGATTTTATGCATTTAAAGCATAAATTCTGCCACCTCCTGCCAGCGAGGTCTGAACACGTCTATGAGTGTTCAGTGCATTTTTTAAGCTAGTAAACTATAGGCCACATAAATAAATGTCACCCAGTGAAAATATTTGGTCGCCTAGTGTATTTTATTATTTAATACTGGGCGACATACATTTTTTAATTTTAAAAATACCAAAGTGAAATAATTAGATAATGAATGATTATGATCTACAAATATATGAAACTAAAAAGATAAATACTGAATACCTAATGACTGAAAGTTGTTACTTGTAATTTTAAAATATTTAATATTCAAGAACAATAATTTCATTTCACAAATTTTTATAGTGGAAATAAGAACACGTGAAAATATAAGTTAAAAGCAAAAATATACACGAAAAAATGACAAATATGTACTAAATATACAAAACAAGTTAAAAAAGTAAAAATATGCAAAATAAAATTTGTGTTATTTTAATAAGAATGAAATAAATCGTGCACATTTCTCATCAGATTTCAAATAGCTTATTCTAATAAATGTGATATGCATTTACATATAAATCCGTTCCCTTATTATAACTTATTATAGTAATTATACCTTTCCATAGTATTTCCACTATATATTTTTTTAATAATATTGAGGGACAAGCATAAAATCCGCATCTGATGATTGTATAAGTAGGTATATTTTGATACATTTTTGATTGTCGCGCAGTGAAAATTCCTTAAAAAATGCAGTGTAAGTTTTCGATATATATTATCTCATATTATAGGTGTAAGATAGGTATACTCGTAATATAATAATTAAATTACATTAGTTATTAAGATAGCAAATAATGAATCAAATGGCTCAATGGCTGTAGATTGAGGATTGGAAAAAACGTTTATAATTTGAATAAATTATTATGTGATATTTCTAAATCAGTTGAACGTATAATTTACAAAATAGTTTCTGGTTATTTTCTCAATCATATTCAAAGATGAATGTTTTAGTAACGTATTCAAAATATAATTAATATATTAGAAATGAAAATATCATCTAAAATGCTATGTAAAAATGACATATTATATTTTTATATCACGAAACAATAATAACCATCATCATTCAGGTACTATCGAAAGAATAATCGATTTTTATTTTGGTGCAAATTGCATACGTCGATTTAAAGGCATTCCTAAAGAGTGAGAAAAGTTTGTTTTTTTTTTGGAGGGGGGCATAACTTTTTAAAAATTTTTATCCATATACTTTTGTCTTTGAAACAGGTTTATATAATAATATTACGTATATTAAATTACATTTACGTATTGTCAAATGTTGAATACATTGTTTTACATTTATTTTAAGTCGTTTAAAATAAAAGCGTGTTCGTTATACGTCTTTTCTAAGGAGGTTTGGATATGCAATTTTTAAATTCGTACGGTTTTGTATTGTTGTTGTGTGACATAACTATAAACTGTCATTAGTGTGAATAATGACTCATTACTTACATTACTAATAAGCATGCACTAGCCATTACTATTCATCGAAAGCACATGTATACTGCATAAATTATTATATTTCGTAATAACACGCAATTTGAATTTCCATAATTTGTGGTTTTCTTGAAAAGTTTAAAAAAATAACACATCTGAGCAAAATTGAAGATAAGAAGTTAAACTGTGTTTTTACCAGATACTAGATATAAAATTAAATGAAATTTTATAGCTTTGTGAGAAATTTTTAAATTAATAAAAATCATAAATATAATCGTCTGTATTTTATTTAAAAAATCATCAGGTAAAAACCGAGGAGACATAATAATTGATTTAGAACTGTTTTCAAAATTAAAATTGAATAAATTTAACACTGTTAATTTATGGAAACATAAAGACTGTTTTAATGCTTGAAAAATCTACTGTCAAAGACCCTTTAATAATTTTACACTCGAATAATATTCTAAAAATAATAACCATATTTTGTAATAAAACTGAAATTACTCACTTCCTTCACTCGTTGGGTACACCATCAAGTGGTCATCAGGTTATCAAGTGGTTAAAGACTATTTGTTATAATTATTATTGATAAGCAAATTTCAATGAATCTTACTACTAATATTTTTCATCTTACGTGAAAAATTTTATAGAGCTGAAATAATATAAGTCATCACTCATCATTAATCCCAAAATATATTTATTTAATGATTTATGCAATAACACATAAATTATGCTACAATGAAGACACATTTTTATAGTGATAATAACATCTATATAGTACCATATTCACTTTAAGAATGTATTCATTCAGCACATATATGTAGTTATTACTCATTTTTAGACAAACTGACCACAATATACCTGTGGCGTTGATTAATCAGTTTTAATTTATGCACAACTACCTTCTTAAAGTGAATAGAGTATAAATATTAGTTATAAACATATTAGGTATTCAGTAAAATATTTGGATACAAGAAAATGGAATGCAGCTGCTAATATTTTAAAGATCCAGAAATACTTTGACCACATTCCATAACTTTACAATACTAATAAAACTGATGTGTGTATAATTTGAAATTCTTTTAAGTTTATAACAGAAATATTCTTTCTAAAATTATCTAAAACCAATACAAATTTACCACAATTCTTTTGTATTAATTTTTTTTTTAAATAATAAAAAAGTACAAAAATATTATTTTACATACCACATTTTTCTTTTAATATTTTACTTAACATAGTTTTAAACTAATTTTAAGATAAATCCTAAATTGTTTAATTTCATTCACAATTGGTAAACAAAATTTTATACACAATAAATTGAGAAAATCAAAAATACACTTCAGGCATATTTTTTAAAATTTGTTTCTTTTTCAAGTTAAAATGTATAATCTATATCATTCACTAGGTGGATAACAAAGAATGTATGTCATTGAAATATTGTATTTAAAAAAAATAATATATATAGGTATATATATATTTTTTTTTTAATTGGGTGGCCCTTCGTTATTATCATATCGAATTTGGCCATTGTTCAAAGTGGTAATGCCTAAGCCATACAAATGACCACAATATTTTTTACTGTCGATCATTCCTTCAAAATACATGTCCCTAATTTTAAAAAAGGCCATGCCTGTTAATAAGGAATCGCTACCAGCCTGATGTTGTGGTCCAATTCGCTTTAATTCCAATTGATCAGCTACCTCTTGCAGGCCACCCTTCAAGTTTTTACAGCTCTTCATTAGGTATTTGATGTCATACACACAGGGAAAGTATAGAGAAAACATATCAAAGAAATCGGACTCCTCTTGAGGCAATTTTTCATCAGTCAGCACTTTGACCAAGTAACCAAAATCAAAACTGCTGTGAAATGTCATCCATTTTATATTGTCCATCAACACTAAACCAGAGGTAATTATATATTCAGCAAAAACTAATGGTTCAATTCCATTTTCTTCGTGCTTCTTAAATTGGATTCTAAAAAAAAATGTTTACATCATATATAAATACATATAATATTGGTATCGTACACAAAAAAAAAAAAATATATTATTACCTGGAATTTGTCAATAACTCTATACTGTCTTGGGCGTACATGTCTTCTGATAAATTAAATTTAAAATTAAATTGCCACGTTGTATATGGGCCAGTGGGTGTTTTACCATCTTCATCAAAAAATGAAAGCCCCAATTGAATGATTCTTAATAGATCGACATTACACCGCAGCAACTGATATAAATAATCTGCAGTTGTTTTGAAATCGCCAATGGGTCGGGCTACAACACCAGGAAATTCTGTATCCATAGCCACATAACAATATTTTGGCAATAGTTTTCGTATCGACGAAAACTCTTCTTCTAAATTATGAGCCCAGACATCTTTAATGCCACAATCAGGTCCAACTCCTGTTTGTACTTCTGGCTCTCTCTCTTTTACTTCCTTTGCAGGAGGAGTTTGACTGTTACCAGGCATACTTTTTGTATCTTCACTCAACCTGTGTAATACGTATGAGAGCCACTTTGGATTTTTTTCATTAGTGTCTGCTAAAATGTTATCATTGTTTTCTAATTTATCAGGTGAATCAACAAATAATGATCTCCGTACTGTATTCCGTGCTTCTGGACTTAACTCGGTTTGCTGTTCACCTCTACTTTTTCCCCAAGATGTATTTAATTGGCGTAAATTTTCTGATGCACCATCAACAGCTACACTTTTCATTGGGAATGCTTGAAATTTTTTCAGTCAATAAGCTCAAAATCTAACGATTACATACAATGCCACTAGATTGCACTGAAAAATATAAAATAAATACAAACATTGTCATTACAATATTAAATCATTCGCACAAAATAGTATGAAAAATTAAAGACATAATATTATATCATATTAATGTCAAGTTTTACCTACTTATATAAATAATATAATTTAGATATTCAACATCAATCATTATTTCAATTAAATATACATTATACAAATTAACTTAATATTTTACAAATAATAAAACGTGTAATAGATACTAATCCATAATTTTCTCTATACTGTCATCAGTATCTCATAAAAAATAAATAACTTTCAATTATAATTATTAAATATCCGTAACCATTTGAGTAGCATTTTCAACAAAATAAAATATTAAGTTTTAAAATATCAAATAACATGATTAGATGTTATAACATTTATCCGAGAATGGACAAATTTTCTGTACTTATATAATAAATTTAATAAATGCCAATTTAGTAAATGTGTCTCCCACATAAATAAGTAGATCCAAAAACGGTTAATATAGCTTTTATGTTGAGCATTGTTGAGCAAATAGTTGGATAATTGTATATAATAATATGGATATTGACTTTCTTCAAGAGTACACTGAAAATCAACAATATAGGTATATATATATATATATTTTTTTTTTTGTTAAATTCCAAAATACATCTTTTAAAATAAAATACAACATGATTGGATTTATGTTTAGACATAATACAATACAATTAGCTATTAAATGATTTAATGCAATTTTGAAACTTAAAATTCCCCTCTATTAGTTATAATTTATTAGTAATAGTTTATAACCTGTTAGTATATAATTGAATAATTTAGAATATATAATTACAAAAATATAATCATTTGAAATTGAAATAATCAATTTGAATAACTCTACAGGCATATAATTGAAAAACGGACAGCAATATTTATGATATCGAAAAATCAAATATGGTACCAGAATACGGTGTAGCATGCAAAAATAAATAAATATCTACCTACCTAATTTATCTAAAAGATCTAATTCCTACTTTGAATTGTTTTTTTAATTTACTTTAAAATTATGGACTTTAAAATTATAAGGCAATTTTTCATTTAAAATCACATAAAATTAATATTATTATCATATTTTATTGTAACTAACACAATATTAATTTTTTTAACTTATGATATTTTGCATAGCAGAGCAGTAAAATATAAAACATAGTATTAGAAAAATGTCAACTATACATTAATATCTAATATAGATAGGTATATTATATTATTATATTACTATTTGATATTTCATATAAAAAAGTTACCTACTACAATATATTTTATTTTAAAGTTTTAACTAAGTAATTAAAATTAAACATATTATTGAATATTATTACAACCTTTATTTTTATTTAATACAATTTTTAAAAAAAACTAATACTTAGCTTAAAAAATCTATTAATTAACTAAGTTAATTGTAATAATACACATAATTTGAAATTATATTTTATTTTTTTTTTAATTTATTATCATATTCTAATTTATAATGTTCTCTACCTTTATATAATAATATAATATTGTATATAATAAGAATATCTACAATCAATAAAGATGGCAATCAAATAAATAACCCCAATAAACAAAATACAAAGTAAAAAATGATCGATTAACAATCATTTTCACTTAGGTTAGATTACTAGTGTATTTGAAGAAATAATGTCACATTGTAATTGCCGAATCTCCTATTTTTAAAAAAATGTCTGTTCATAGTTAAAACAAAAAATAAACCCAATAAACCATTCTTGTGAGTTCAACTAATTCAATTGATATAGAAAAATCTCACTCTCAAACTAAGACAAATAGAATTTTAGTTTCTACGTAAAGGTAATATAAATCAATTTATAACATGATTTAATTACTAATATTATATTTTATTATAATATTATTTTTTTATTTTCGAACTAACAACCTGTATACTCTAAAGCAGAGGTTCCCAAACTATTGGTCACGATTGCATATTTGGGGATCGAGTGAAATTTTGAAATTTTTTTCATGTAATATTAGAATAATATGAATAAATTGTTAAGTAAAAAATAATATATATTTTATGTATAAATATGTGCTACAATATATTTCTGTATACTTTTTGATGATGTCTGTTTACCAAAGCTAGTTTGTCGTCATCAGCGGCAAACGTAAAACCTCTGAAAGATACAATCGACTATTAAGTGGGAACGTATGGGTGGAGGATATTTTTAATACACTAAATTGCTCAAATTAGAAAAATAGAAGATACGATACTCTTGAGCTTTCAATAAATGAACATTCCTTAACTATGTTACTATTGTAACTCGTATAATGTAAAAAATAATTAGTAAGGTGCTCACAAAATATTATAAAATAGTAGAAGAACTCTGTCCTACGCAACCCCCCAATTCGAGCACTGACCATAATATTTACATAACAACGAAAGGAATTGAATAGCCGAAATGTATCGAGATATGTATACGGACGGTATCCAAGTAAGGTGTGGCAAGATATTATTCCTAAAATTCTTGAAATTATATTAATGTGACATGGATGTACTGCAACATTCATAGGGAAGCATTAAAACTGAAGTCTCTATCGAATAAATTTTATAGTGTATTAAACACAACTGCAAAATAGTAAATTTCATTAAGACGAAGTCGTTATGAACATGTTTACTAAAGGTTTATGTGGAAATGGAAGTATTCACTTCTTCTACATACCGAGATACACATTGGCTGTTGATAGGAAAAATGTTATTATGACTTTTGGGACTTTATGAAGAAGTCACAGCCTTTTTTGACATGAAAAATGATTACGCAGAAATCTCAAGTGACAAGAAATTAATTTTAAAACTTTCTTACTTGACAGATACACTTATAAAATAAAATTGACTTAATTTATATTTACAAGGAATATATGGAGATATATTTACAGTTCAAGATAAAATCGAACATTCATAAAAAAAATTTTCTATCGAAAAATAATAATAATAAAATTTATTTTTTACTATTTTGAATTATTTTCCAATTTTCTAATGAAAAATGAGATAGAAATAGATGATAGCATTATTATATCCATTTTTGAGCATTTGAATACATTGAAAGTGAATTTTGATTCATATTTTCTTAGTGAGATGTGTTTCTTAGTTATCGACTAATGAGCTGGATTTCAAATCATTTTTAAAAACATGACGTGACGAATGAGTTATCAATATGAATTGAGGAAGAATTACAACTGAACTATTTAAAGATAGTTAAAATGATAGAAAAAAAGGTTATTGGTAAATATGATCAAAGGTCATGTGGTGGGTTGCCAATATTCAAACATTTTCCAAAATGGATCGTACCGTAAAAAGTTTGGGAACCTCTGCTGCAAAGGTTCTCCAAACTACAGCCTGCAAAACTTGAATAAGATTTAACTGACCCACTAAAATACAAAAATACAGTGAATAATTCAAAAATATACTACCTATATATTATTAACTATGGTACAGTGTAAATTCTATCCAGGGTTGCCAAACATTGAAATATGAATAATCATACAAATTCTTATTTTTTCAATAAAATTCTCACACTTTCCTAAAAATGTTTTCCTAAAATTACAGACATTAAGTATCTCTAATCTTCATACCATAGACTAAGATTTTAGTCCATGCTTTATATGTAAAACATAACTATGACCATATAACCATAGACAATACTTATGTAATTAATATAGCATACAAACAAACATTTCAACTTCAAAACTTGGGTTTACTCAGGACATCACAAATAACTGATAAAATTTTATCTATGTTCTATTTAATGCCGGATTCACAGGCACAACTCCTTAGATGACAGGTTTTAATTGTAAACAAATATTTTCAACAAATTATCAACATTTCAAAAAGAAATAAAATTATTCATAAATTTTTTTTTCAATTATATACAATATTTAAATAAAATATTCTGACCAAATATCCTACTAGTATGGTAAATTAGTGTGTGTTTCATATAAAAACTGTACCAAGACCATATTACCTTGTACCTCATACAAATGGTTCATATACTTGTACTAGTGTAAGAATTCTTTCTTTCTTAAATAGTTGATAACAAATATTTGATAATTTTATGACATGCCGATAACAACAATAATATAATATGAACAATTATAAGATTGAGATTTTCTCATTTACTGTTTTATGGCCTTTTCACATAAAGCCACTCAGCAGCGCTGCTGATCGAAAAAGCCAGAGAGATATGGATGGTTTCACTTACGACCACAGATAGTTCTGGTGGTTGCCTTCGCAGTAGAATGTGAGCTTCAAAAAGTGGCTGTGCTGAGTGGCTGCATGTGAAAGCACATTAATTTTGCTTTTTGCAATAAATACAAAAAAGAAAATCAAATGCAATTTTCTTTCAAATTGTCAGACAAACTAAAGTTCAATTTAAAAAGTGTTTATCAGACTTAGACAACAAATCTTAAGAAATAAAAATATTTCAAAATTCATTTTTTTGTGATATTGAAACATTATCCTGACATTCTATTAGAAATTATTGATCTACAAAGTAATTATGCACTTCAAATTAAATATAGAGAAGAGACTTAAATTGGTTTTTAGAAAATACCTTCCAGATACACAATATCCAAATTTAAAAAACTTTGCATTGAACTATACTTAATTATATATGCTACAACTTCTATGTGTAAATAAAATTTTCCAAAATTAAGTAGGTACATTAAATTTAGTATAAAGGACAGATTGAGTTGGGTTGATTTAGAATACATTTTAATGACTGGAACAATTAACAATCAACTACAGTTTACCAAAATCTTAGCAAAAAATCAGCAATTTTATAGTTCACATTATTTATATATATTTTTTTATCATTAAATTATCATCAACTTTAATGCCTAATGCTATAAGAACTAATAACTAATAAATGTCATTTATAATATTTGGTTTTAATCACGAACTAAGATAGTATGGACTGGAAACGACGGATTAATACGTGCAGATTGTTACGGTAAATATCAAGGTGGGGGAATCTATGCGATTAAAACGCCACCTAGTTTATAGTTTTGACAACATATTCGTATGCAGACTACATGCTACGTTTGTGTGGTATGGCATATGTTCGCTAGGATCACATAATAGATTATCGCTTAGATTCCCCCACCTACTAATTTCACAGTAACAAAATGTAATTGCACCACTACCACCCGCCTTCCATGTCGTTTCCAGTCCATACTATCTTAGTTCGTGGTTTTAATTAAAAAGTTAAATTCTCTTAAAAATATTTGGTACATAGTATATACTTACTACTTAATAATAATAATGTAATACCTATGTATTTTCATTAATAAATTTTAAATATGCTGTTGGCCCCTAAAGTATTTAAATCTTATATATCCCTTCTAGACTATAAAGTATAAAATTTTAGAGACCCTTATCTAGAGTATTTGGGTAATTTAATAGGTACCTAATTAAAAATAAAGGCACAATAATTATATAAGTAATTCATTATAATTTTAATTTACACAAAATTATACCTATTGCTTCTTTATATATTTTGAATTAGTGCATACTAATAGTAAATTGTACACTATTTTAGTTACTTATAAGTTATAATATATAATATATAATAGATACTAATAAATTGAGTAACCTATCTAACTTATTTAGTCTATATTAAAATGAGCAACTAAGCACAAAATAGTTGTTTTCCAGTAGAGTATATTAGTATAGATACTATGAAAATAAAAACTATGAAAATTCTTTTAGGTATATTTATTTAGTAAACACATATTTTTCGAATTAAAAATGTGGTAAATAATAACAAAATTATGTAATAAAAAGAATTATTCAATATTATGGTTAATGTTTCCAAAACCCCTAAACAATTATAATATTTTTGTTGTAAACTTACATTTTATAAATCACTGACCTATAAGATAAAAAACATTAAAAATCTTTTAAAAATACTTTAATGAAATTAATACAACCACTATACCTAATATTATTAATATTTTGAAATAAACAATTTATTGAAAAACACATTTTTTAAACTTGTATAAAATATAAACTTGGGGGTATGAATTTAATTTAAAGACTTACAAGGACATTATACCTTCATATACTATCTTTGTGTATTTAATGGACAATGTATAAAAAATAACAGTACACTGAACAAAAATTATACCCATATTAAAATTAAGAGTTGAAATATATATTGCGTATTTTTTTTTATTTATCCTCATTTTTGAAAAAGGACACTAATTTCAAAAAAATTTTGCAAACAATTTTTAAATAAACAAGTTAAAGCAATTTAAGTTTTTTATTTTTTTTAATTGGTAGCTGTAGATAATTACCTATATATTTCCTTGATAGACAATATTTTACAAAAGTGATATAACATTGTCCTAAAAATATTAACCTTTTAAAAATTGGTATTAGGTATTTAAACTCTATTTATCACCAGACACCAAATTTTTTGTTTTGCATAGTAAAAATAAATCAACAGTTTTATATTCTCTTTTTTCCAAAACTAAAATGCTCAAATTTTCACCTACACATATTAGGGGAATCGAAGATGGTTCTTGAAAAAGTTCTTGATAGCTACGATAAGCATAACTACCAAATTATTGGATGGGTTTGGTAATTATGGTTGACTTGCACCAGAGCCAGACACCACCAGGGAGAAAAATCTCATTGGCTACCTCATTTGTTACCTTGTTGGAACCATGTGCGCCAAAACACGTATTCCGACCACTCGACCCCCTTGTTTTACATAGTATAATTTTACTATATCACCGTTAGATAGACACAGATAGTATAATATGGGAGTATAACATCATCTTAAAATACATTATTAAAAAATTTAATTACCCATTGAAAACATAGCATTGAAAAATGTATAGTATTTGACAGAGTACTGAAATTATGATTGCGATACAGTTGAAATTGGAAATAGAAAAAGTCTGAAAACAAAAAAAAATATAATTATCAATAAAATTAAAATTAGGTAAGTATGTATTAACAATTTACTATACCTACTTTAAACTTCAAAGTATCATCCCACAAGCAAAAATTAAACAATATAATAGACAATGGTAACTACATATCTAAAATATAATATTCCTATCTATCAGAATAAAATTAATGGCGATTAAAAAAATTAATATCTATAAAATAAAATTGAATTTGATTAAATTGATTATAATAAAATAATTATGTATTAAGAAAGTATAATTGTAATTTATATGATAATATTATGAATAATTAGTATGTATTTAATATGATACAAACACAAAAACATATATCTGCACCAAAATACAATATTAAGTTCCAATACGATACCTACATACTACCAATATTACTTTAATTTTTATACATACCTAATAATAATTATATAAATGTATTATGTTATGAACAATAGTAATTACAATTTTTTGAAGAATAAATATACCATTTGTCAAATTGATAATAATGTTCAACAGTAAAAAACCTTGACGGCGTGTGAAAATGTTTTGAATGTATTTAAATTATTTATAGAGTACCATTACTCTTCTATTAATATTGTATTTCTTAAAAGTCTATAGTAACTCTCTATTGTATTTGATACTTTTGAGTTTAGGCAGATGTTGGGTTCAACAAAATTTTCACAATGATTTTAGATTTACAATTTATATTTGACAATATTGGTTTATTGGTTGCTAATAAAATAGTGCATACATGAATAACAGATAAGAAGTTCTATATAGTATCATTTTAATTAATATGTGTATTAGATCCACAATTTTACTGTAAGTATGTATATATATATATATATGTACCTATAGGTATGTTGCAAACCGATGCCATCAACTATTTGTTAATTTACATAAAATAATTTTATATGATGATAGTAGGTATATAGCTGTGGTGATATGATCGACTTTTAAATGCTTTGTGTAGGTACACAATAATCTATAATTGTCCACGACGCCATACAATAGGTAAGGCAACGAACGGAACATTTACGACAAACGTATACCGCACAATACAAAACAAATAATAACATTGCAAATGTTTTCTACTGCTTTTGACTTGTATAAGGTTCACAAATAATACTGCAGAGAAATGTCGGAAACTTACAAAGAAAATTCGTCTCCAAAATTATACATTGAATGTTACCCCTCTCAATAGTACTTACATTCACGTGGCTAATGCTGATGGTCTGGCAATCGAAGTTTGCTGGAATAAATAAGGGTTCAAAATAAATAAACACAAACAAACGTGTATTATAAACGGGTAAACAGTCAAAAAACGATTTATTATTATGATATAGAGAATTTGGTTCGGATCAGAGTATCAGACTACGGTCTTGTAAATACCAAAACAATGGATTTGATTACAGCGGTGATAAGAAAACCATGGATGATACACTCGAATATTTTTCCATGAAAACTATCCAGCATAAAAATATCAAAAATAGATAGGTACTAGTGCTCTGCACGGTCCGTCATTTTATGGACCGGACCGGACCAGTAAATCATTAATCATTCTCTAAACCGAGACCAGACCGGTCATGACGTAATTTTATTATGTTGTACTGAACCGGACCAACTACGGTTTTCAAAAATGTTGAGCAGACCGGACCGGACCAAATTTTCTATTTAGATCGACCGGACTGATCTATTTGTAGTAAAGACCAGTTCGGACCTGCCAAAAAAACATTTAGGAGACTGAACCGGACCGATATTATTTGTAATAAAGACCGGACCGGACCGGACCGAATCAGACCGGACCGGACCAAACCAAACCGAACCGATATCAATGCTACTACCTACATACCGCGTCGTGTAGGTACATAAAGCCAAGCCATATTTTGCATAAAAAAAAACACGTGCAATGTCCTATTAAAAACTGTGTAGGTATTTTAAAAATTGATTTTCATTTAGTGTAAAAAGTATGGTACTACAATTGGTACATATATGTATATAACCATAGATTATAATATATACTACTAGTATATAATATAAACAATGATAAAACATATTATTAGTGTTTTAAAAGAATGGGAGAGCTACTAGATAGTATAGGTACTAGGTAGGTAGTAGGTACACCTACCTATCATGTTTATTTATATATTATCGATGGCCAATTAATAATTATTAATTATATTATTTATTTTATACCCTCAATATTCTATTTGATCTTTTATTTAATAATAAGAATGACTGCAGACGGCCGTGGTATAATATTATTATATAGGTAATAGCTATAATATTATTTCTAAAATAGTAAATAGTAGATAGATGGATAGATACCAATGCGTTGTTGACCACCACGAAGATTCGAACAATACCAGTATAAACGATGTAATAAAATGTTTTATTATTATATTTTGTATTTTGTACTTTGTATTCATTGTCCGAGATGGGAAACCCCGTGTACCTACTTGGTGTATAAAGCAGTCGCGGGGTATTAGGAATAAATCTGAAATATTTATAAAATGCGATAAAGGCTTCCACGAAAATTATAAATCATAAGTACATCTGGAACAAAATAGCATCCAATAATAAAATATTATTAAATCAAAAAGGACCAGACTGGACTGGACTGGATCGGACTAAACTGAGATAATTTTGTTGAAAAAACCGGACCAAACTGAATCAATGTAATGTATTTGAACTAGGACCGGACCGATTTTTTTTCAATATCGATTGAATTGGACTAAACCATTTGAGCCATTGACTCATTTTTATTCTTTCGGACCGACCAAACCGGACCGTGCAGAGCACTATAGTAGGTACTTATATTTACCTAGATCAATTTAACATAGAAAACATAGATTTTGAAATTGTACCTATTAACCTATTCGTTTGATTTATGAAATGATATAGTAATTCAATTCTTAACCAAAATCATTATACGAGTACCATTGTAAATATTATCAAATATTAAAAGGCGTTCATTAAAAGTATTTGTTTAAATTAACATTTTTATGAAGCTATATTAATGTTCAAAACAAAAAAAATTCGATGAAAATAACTATCTAATGCGGTTGGAAGTGGAATATTTTTTTGGTGTTTTAGGCCTAAATGCCTGACAAAATTTATTGTAGGTACTTAAAATGTTTCTATTTTAATTCTGTAAAAAGGCTGATCATGTCAGTGGTGGCTTAAAGGAGGCCCAAGGCCCCCCCCAAAAAAGTTATAAAAAAGTAAATTTCTTAAATAATATACATAATAAGCAATAAAAAAAAGGTCATCAACTCAATTTCCCCCCCCCCATTTAAATATATTTTATGCCACGTATTTAAATAAAAAAAAAAAAAATTAATAAATAAATGCTAGAGCCACTGGATCATGTACTATTGTCTAAATCGGAATAGGTACATCGTAAAGAAAAATATAACTCCCTGAGTCCAGAGCTATTCAACAAACTTTTTACATGATGTGTTTTTATACAAATCACTATTTTTTTTTTTCTATGTACTTACCAGAAGAAATACCTAAACGTAAAAAAACCCATTGTACCTAAAACCAATATAAATAATTAAAATTTAAAAATTCCAAAAGTTGACGGGAAATGTATTAAAAAAATACACTGAACTAGGAATTTCAAAACGAAAAAAATCACTAAATATAGGTACACACACAAATTTGTTTAATTTTGTTGCATATTTTATATTTTTAGGTAGGTACCTAGTCTAAGTTTACTAGGTTAATTCACTTACCTATTTACTATTTTTAGGTCTAAATAGTGAAATTGTGCAAATTTGTACAAAATTAAGAAATTATCTTTCTTTAGTCAATCATGAAGACCTACTGTGTGTGGTTGTAAATGTTTACCCCAAAAGTTGATTCTGGGAACCCCCAAGATACGAGGCAGACAAATATAATATTATTAGGTATAAAATATTTTTAAAAATCCCTGATAAATTAAGTATTGGAAAAGTTTTTACCATAAAAAAAGTTCATGGGAGGATCTGGCCCCCATATCCTCAGGGCCGTTCCGAAATGGGATTGAGGGGGGGGGGGTAACTCACCCCCCCAATTGCGGAAATCAGTCGACAAAATTAGTTCAGTTGGGAAAATCAAATTCAGACTTAAATAGTAGAAAAAGTCGATGTTCTTTTTTTTTTATTGGACAAAAAATATTTTCACCTCCCCCTCCCAAAAATTATTTTTTTCGGGACGGTCCTGCACATCCTCCCCTATGGGAATCTCCTAGCCAAAAACATTTTTACTTTATACTTTTTCACTAGTTTTTTTTTGTGCTTATCATCTATAGTAAGTATTTTAGATCATTATTATTTTTTCATACCTACTATAGGTATTATAGGTAGGTACCTATATTATATTTTTTTTACTTGTTAAATTTTTCTTGCACATTTTATGTTTTATTTTTAATTGTAGATCCAATCTGAAAGCAATTTAGTAAATAAATCTATTAATTATAATCCAGTCGGAAAATATTTAATTAATATAACGCGTTTTACGTATAATTTATTTTTTTCAGAAATCATGTCTCTATACGTTTAGATGAGGCCGTCATGCATTTCGATAAGTCTTTGTATAATATCGTTGATATACTATACATAGGTACCCATTTATTATACCTACTGAGAAAAAGGCGATTTCGTTTTGACTATTTTGATAGTTTTAGATTTTCGAAAACTATTATAAAAGTCCAAAATACGCGTTATACCGTAAAAATAACGGAATATTTTCTTAAAAACACTCGCGGATAATTAATTTTTCATGCATATGATATAGCTCTTCATTTTTGAACTACACAGTACCATATAGGCACGATGCGATGCATTTCTTGTTAACTCTTTTTATATAATATTCATCAATCAATTGTACCTACGTCTCGAGAAATATTTCTAAATTCCTTCGTTATAATTTTAAAAAAATTCAAATATCGTCTTAAAAATTCACGATTATTATTTTGGCGATTGCGTACCTAGTGATGATAGAAGAATCAACAATAACAACAAACAAAAAGAAGTATAGGTAATCATACGTAATGTGCAACGAGTTGATATGTACGGACGATGAGATTATTGTTGTCAACTGTTTATAATAATAATATGTATTTAGACCGATAACAGTGGCGGCGGATGAATAATTTCACGGGGTAGACAATCAAGCAGAAGAGGTGGGTGTTTTCAAAAAAAAAATATAAAGTTTTTAATATAGGTGATTCAATTCAATTCGCCGATTTTGTTTAGTTGCGAATACATCGATAACATTATTAACAAATGTTCAATGTTGGGCCGGTCTTCTTGTTATTCCTTAGTTGGTCAGATGTTTTTTTTGAAATTTCATGTTACTCAGCTTTACTACGAACTAAGTTTTTAATATTAGAAATTCCGTTTACGTTCCACTTGTTTTCTCCTCTGAACAAAACACAATATACCTATTACATAGCAATATAATTTATTTCTCACGACGCTTCCCCCAAGCCATTTAAATTTCGAATAGGTACCAATTGGACATTTGAAATTTTCGTAAAGCTTTTGTGTCCTTAATTCAATCAGTGACGCAACTAGAGTTCAAATCTTGAGGGTGCTGCTACTATTATGAATCGCTTATAATGTCGTTGGGGGCTCCACCCCCACACCACCAAACCAACATTACATATTGCCAATATTTGGATTATACTTACAAGTTACAATTATATTTACAATACCATTTTTGGAAAAAAATGTAATTTATTTTATTACTTATAATATTTTCTTATGTTTTTTTTTTAAATTTAAAGAGTCAAACATAATTTCCTATCGGTATTAACAAATGTGTTCAAGATTTCGTCTGGAACAATGTCATTAGCCATAAGTCTCTCTCGATATTTATTATACTTAAATTAGTAGGTAAAGCGCTGCTGCTGTAACACGCTAAAAAAAATAACTAATAGTAAAATCTTAAAAATAAAATTACATTGGTAAAATGATAGCTGATATTTTAAATTAGAATGACATGGAACTTGAGGGTGCTTAAAATAAAATTGGAAACCCCCGTAGTTGCGCCACTGATTATTCAATTTATTCTTATGACAATATACCTAATATGGTGTTGTGTGTTAGTCATCTCTTACCTTTAAAGGCGCAATTTTTCTTCGTATGAAAACGTTTTAGGACCTATTTATTTAAAATAACATTAATTATATCGCGCATAGGTAGGTTAGGTACGTGTTATGCCGGGTCCACGCTGAAACGACACAGAAACAAAACGTAAACTCGACTTTTTTTGTTTGAAAACAATCAAACACAAACAGAGAACACAAGTACTGTCCATGTTGAGCCGACTAAAAATTAAACAAAATGCGAACATTTTGTTTGCGTTCACACACATCAAACGAGTTGGTTTCGAAATCGTAAAGCTCATTTTCGGCGATCAGATGACATTCATTCAGTCACTGAGAAGTTCGAGCAATTCAGACGTGAATGAAAATATAGTAAAATTTTGTTTGTAGTGAATTAACACAAATTGAAATGTGGAAAACAAGAAAAAACAAAATTGAAGACGACGAAGATTTATTTATGCTGGGTGCTGGATATATTTATTTGTAACGACAACGAAAACATAAATAAATAAATACGTAAAGACGTTTTTGGCCAATTTTGCAAAAAGGAATGCACAATAAGGTGTAGACAACAGTCAAAAAGTTTTAAAATCTGCATCACATCAATATAGTAGTATAGTGAAAATTAATATTCTGTAAATTACAAGTTTCTGGATTGATTATTACCAATGGATGGAAATATCGGTAAAATGTTCTTCAGTATGTAATTGTGAAAATAATAAAACTCTGCGCCTCCCCTGCTAAGTGCTCGAGCCTCCTAATAGGGAGACGCGCCGCACACTTTGGGAACCATGATGGGATACGGAAATGGGTTGAATATATTCTGTGATATATAGACGTGTTGTCTCTATGCATAGATATAAAGGAATCCTTCATTATCAGATTATCTATGTAAACCATAAACATGTAAACACGGTATTATTGTTATTAAAATATTAGTCATGAAGACTAGACATATTCTAGTCTTCATGATATTAGATAAATAAAAGATAATATTATGTTCTGTGATAATATGTACCTATAGGTATGTTCATATTAATTCATTAAACAATGTAAAATAAAATATAATCATAGGCGTAGCATGAGAGGGGGGCTAAAGGGGATATAGCCCCCCAGAATTTACTCAATCCCCTCCAAAAAAAAATGTTTAATAGGTGTTTGTAAAGTATTTTTTCTAAATTTTATTTCATTTCAATATTCAATACAATTTTTAATGGGTCTAAAACTATATCCAATAGTTTTAAGACAATGAAAAGAATTTAATATTTCACAAAATCAATCATTTCTCAAAAATAATATATTAATTATTAATATCAACATATTAATAAACAAGAAGATTATTTTATACTAGATTAAGATGTGTATATTTTTGGAAAATTTTTGTGATAAACAATATAAAAGATAAAAAAATATCGTTTCTCACTTTCTCAGTAAAATCCCATGATATGTTATTTTATAATAATAAGACAATTAAGAAAAGAGGATATTTATTTGTTTATATATAATTGTTTTTACATTACATATGCACTAGTACAATTGCCTATACTAATAAGATATTATACACTTCAATAAGAAAATTTGCAATGTTCATGGGACAAAATTTAGATCATTTTGCATATTGTTAACGTGAAGTTAACAATTAAGTTTAATATGAAAAATATATATAATATAGGTAATATAAAATACTTTTAAATTATTTTCTATAAAATAGCTGCATTGTAAATTCAGTTTGATTAGATGTATTTGAATCTAACCAACCTGAAGCTCTTTTATTTCGGTGATAAATTAAAAAATCTGATTTAGAATCTACTTCTTATACTTTGGTAAATATATGGATGAACTTTCAATTAGGTTGTCCGTGGAGTTTGTTTTAGAGTTAATAGGTATCTTCTAAACTTGTAATAGCTGCATAAACAAGGCTTAAGTTTTCAAATTCGAGAGTTTTGTGTAATATTTTTAATTTATACATTATATTTTTCATAAATGATAGTGAAACAATAAAATCAAATGAAAGTAGATGGGTACCTAAATGTTTTATTTTAATGCGTTTACCATTATGGACATTAGTCTCGTGTTTTTTACGATAGTCATCATCAAAAACCGATCCACAAGTTAAACATTTGACTTTCACACGTTTTCTTTTGTTTTTATATGCAGTTTAATACAAAACAAACACAACAGAAACAACAGATCGAAAACTCGGCGATATCGATAATCGAATGAATAATTAATAATAATTAACGAATTAACAATTTGAAAAGGAAATCGAATTTCGATCAGAGTTAAAATATGCTCTGGAATGTAGCCGTGCGGGTGTAGATAGATAATAGCATTGATTATATATTACTAATAAAGTAATATTATAATCAATGGTAATAGGTATAATAATTATATCAATATTATATTTGTTATAATAGTTATTATATACGATTGTGCCAATTATAATAAATTTAGAATGACGAGTGACAACCACTGAAGCCATATAATGTGTAGGTACTATATTATTATCGGAATCGGACATTCGGACTTTTAACATAGGTGCTAATTTTCGAATAAAAATGAAATTAATATTATTAAAAAGATAATTTTAATGAAATTGTAAATAAATTACAGATAATTAAATAATAATCAATAATAATAATAATAATAATAATAATAATAATAATAATTGTAGGTATACCTACAATTTTTAAAATTATTGCAAAAACCATTTTTAAAAATCACGTTATTTATTCGATTAAATTTAACTTTGTCGACTTATTAGCTTGGTCCATTTTGCCGACTTCTTACAAAAACTTTGGTGGGGGGGTGGGGGTAGGATCTCCCCAAGGCCCCTTTCTGGACGATCCTGGCTATATGTCCCGGTTTAGCCAGGACACTAGGTACCAGTTTTGAGCATTGCGTCCTGGTGTCCCGAAAAAACCTTTCGGGCCGGCTAATTGCCCCGGAATTTAACTTCGATATTTAATACACATATATAAAAATTTAATATTAACATTTTTCAATTTTTACTACCTATATAAAAACATTTTTGAAAATGATATAATTGACAGAAATACATATCTATTTTCACATAGGAATGATAAATTTTAATTTTATAAATGAAATTTGTAATGTTAATAAGTAAGTATCGACAAAAATAATTTTTTCAAACGGTTCAAAATATTTGAAAAATCGAACAAAATGTCAAATGCAAAAACGTCATTCCCGAATAAGATCATTGATTATCACTTATCAGCTTTTATACATTTTAATGAACTTAATAAAAAATTAATTTATGTAGACGTTGAATTTTCTTTAACTTATAGCCTTTTCAAATACTGCAGTAGGACACGTGTTCTTATCAGTGTCGTATTTACAGGGGGGGGGGGAGTCCCGGGTTCTGATCTCCCACTAGAATCAAAAAAATCATCAAAATGTATCATTTCTTTTTAGGACCTTTTTTAGGCTTTTACGAATAAACTATTAATTATTATTTATTATCGCCTGTCGGTAAATTGCAGTATTGAAACAATAAATTCTGTTTTTTATCTGAATTATAACGGCTAACTCCTCCCCCCTTGATAAAAATTGAAAATACGCCAATGATTCTCATTGATGAATATTGTACCTTCTATAGAATGTACAATTTGGAAGTTACTGATGACATTTGACTTATTTACAGTACCTAGTTAGTAATAACAGAATAATTATCAAACCAAGTTTTGACAACTATATCAAATTTTTGAGACTTGTTAAGGAAAAAAAAAAAGATAAAAATAAAAATAAAAAAATAACTTCTTAAAGAACTTTTCTGACCAAATATTTGATCGGAAAATGGGATCATATATTTGATTAGGTATATTAAGTCTTCAGTTAGAAAATTTTTTAACTGAAATAATATTAACATTTTATATAGAGTAAATCAAGAAAAAATTGTTAAGTATTTGGATGGTGGAACTTTTACTTAAAACTATAGTATAATATATTTTTTGTCTCAGTTTTTTCAAAATAAAATATGGTAATCCTACCGTGAGCTATAAACATGATTAGGTACCCCAAAAGGTATAAATTAACTTTAAATTACATTAATTGATTCATGAAGAAATATAATGTATGAAATATTATGATTTATCATCATTCTTACATTTCGAAAACATTTTTTTTTTTTTTGAAGTAGGTAAGTACCTATAAATACCTACCGGTATTCACTAAAACCAAAACCTGAACCTTTTTTTCTAAAATTCTAAAAACCGGAACTGAAATCGAAAAATGTGATTTTCAAAAAACTAGGATCAAACCGAAACCGTAAAAAACATAAAAGTTCCAAACCCTGCAGGTAATAAATATTATGTGAAAATTATAACATATATTAAATTTTATTGTCGTCGAATAATAAGCACATTTATTCATGTATAGATTGGTACCCGTGAAGGATTTTTTCAGGTACGAGGTATAGGTACCTATAGGAATCCTGCAGTATCCGCACTGATCTAGATTTTCTAGGGCTCAACCGGAAATTGAATCTATTGATCGTACGCATGTACGTACACTATAATATAATGAAGACATATAAATTATGTGGGCATACCTATCATACATTTATCGCCGTTATTTGTATATTCATTATTCGCTACCTATTTAATCTTTCGCCATTTTTAATATGACCATATTCAGTGGCATCATTTGAGGGGGGGGGAGGGGACAAAGGGAGCATTTCCCCCCGTCTAATTTTTATAGGCTTACTGGCCCAGCCATTTAGAATATAATTAAATTTTTTACTTATTTACGTTTTGAAGGAATATTATATTTCGTCGGCATTCAGTCGGAAAAACTAGATGTACCTATACAGCGATTCATCGGCAAAAAAATTTGATAATCTTTTTTTGTATTTCATAATAAGGTAAATAGCAAAAACCGCGAGAGAAATAAACATTTACTAGGTATTTGTAAAGGGCCCGTCAAAATTTTGACACCGTCTAGTAAACCCCGAAATGACGACACTGTGACCATTATAATGTACCTACCTATATAGATATACATAGTTTATATAGTCCATAATAAATATTATTTATTTATGTCTCGTACTTTTATTATTGAAAAATGGTGTTGGAATTAAACAGCATAGACATAATCGTACTAAGGTAGGTACTTATAGGTAAGTACCATTGATTACGTATATTACATAATCTATACAAATATATAATATATCAATATATGTAAATACCTACGTATATAAAATTAATCGTAGGTACTTATATGTAGCGTAATTACCTATATTAAATAACACATAGGTATAGGTACTTACTGACTAGTGTAAATAATTTATTCCGATCAACAATCGAACATAATACTATATATAGGTATTTATATACGAACAGTATAGATAGGTATAGTACGGCACCAAACTAATGTTCAAATAATTACAAGCATATATTATCACTTAGAACTTTAAATAGTAGATAAAATAGATTAGGTAGGTAGGTACCTATCTATATTGTTGATGATGACATTTTAGATAGATCCTTTGAGCTAGTTATTGAACTACAGACATATTATTTATTTCTATGGTTCAGTTTGATAAATCGCCAGTGTAATTTGTTAATAATAAATTTTCACACACCCATTCTAATAGTCCAAATTATATTTTAATTTAAGAATGTGTTAGTTGTTAAATATCATACAACAATACAATATAGTAGGTAGGTACTGCAGTGGCGCCAAAGTAGTTTTAAACTATTCGGGCAAATTAATCGATAAAAAATCATTCACCACCTGCCCAAAATATTTTTAAAACAAAATTGTGGGGAGCTTCACTTGTCCCCCCCCCCCACAATATGGATTTTAATAAATAAACAATTAATTTCATAACCTATCAACTATTTTAATAAATATTAAATAGGTATTTATTATTACATATTTTATATTAATTATTTTCATTATAACACAAATAGAGAATAATAAATGTAATAAATCATTTAATAAAAAAAAAAAAAAAAATAATGTATTGATTAGGTAAATAAAATTATATAGTATAAATAAAGAAAAAAACTATGTCAATTATATTATATTATTTTCCATATACTATTTGTATATTTTATTGCATATATTAACAAAAATATAAACTTATAGCATTTACCCAAGTTTGTTTATATTTTACACTATTCAAATTGGAGTACACACCAAACTGTTTATCCGAAAAAAAAATACCACACTAAATGGTATTAGTGAGTATTACTACTATCTTAAATTCCTATTTAAAATTTCAGTTTTTGCTGCAAATATTTCTGTAATTTTTTCTGGACCAATGTCAATGTCATGTTCACATGCTATAACGCATGAGATTTTCTAGTTTTTTTTTTCACCCATTGTACTTCATAATATTATTTTAACCAATTTTAGTTTAGAAAACGTTCTCTCCGGTGAAAAACTCGATACTGGAATAGTTACTCCAATTTTTAATAACATAAATAAAATTAAGAAGTTTTTATTATATTTGTACCTACTATTCAGTAGATGGTAGGTATTCATAATTTAAAAAGTACTAGTTCATGGAGATATCATACACGTTTAATCGCCAAAGTCGACGCATATTTAATTATAATTTCTGTGTTACTTTACCACCATGTCTAAACATTAAATAATAATACATTTTTAAATGTTATTAGAATTGCCAATTTACAAAATATCTAATATTTAAAGAAAAATATTCAAATTTACTGATTTACCAGTATTATATACCTAATACATTAGGTACTAACAATGTTAGTTAAACTAAAATAAAGTTAAAAAATACTGCAAAAAATATGTCAGTACTGTTTTTAAACCACAAAAATAATGACTTTTAGACAAATAATAAATAATAACATAACATGTGATGGTATATGTACAATAACTTTTGATTAGACACACTTATGCCTCATATTTTTATCATTATAACTATTTCATCAACAATTATTACCTAGAATATAATAAATAAAAAAATTGAATTTTTTTCAAAAATAACTTTAAATAAATAATATTCCAAATAATAAACAGAAAAATAATTAATTTTTTTAGATTAAATTTCTATTTATACATTGTCATTCCAATATTATAATAATTTTTTTTTAATCCCTTGTTTATATGAAATTTTACTAAAAAATGGAATACAATTTTACCATAAACATAATATAAACCTCTATTTAAATTCTTACAACACTGAAAAATAGAAACCAATATGAGAAATTGCACTTCAATTTTAGAATTTAACAGAAGAAATAATCACAAAATATAGATTGTATACAAACTAAACTCAATGATAAAACAATAATGACTCAATAAACTTAATATTATAACAATTATTTATTATTATATTCATGATAATTTACAATAATATTAGATAGGATTAACAATTACTAAATATTAATACTAATTATAATAATAATAATATATGGTAAAAGCAATCTAATAGCCCTAAACCAAGAGTTCTTAATCTTATTTAGGAGTCGCAGATCGGTTTAAAATGTTAAAAACCAAGGACCCTAAAAAAATTCAACTTTTGTTTCTTTTAATACAAATTGGTAGTTATTGTTAAATTATTAGAACATGATAAAATAATTTATATATTTATGTAAGTATATTAATATATATTTTATTTTTAAATTTATAATTGTTTTTAAATAAAATAGATACATAGTGTGTATTTGTCAATAATTTTAATCTTATTTTTAATATATGTGAAATATAATAAGTTTTATGAACCATTTCACAAACCCTTTAGGGGTCTATGGAACCATAAGTTAAGAACCCCTGACATAAAAGTCATGTAGATAAGCTTTGTTTAAAAATAGTTAATTTATGTATCAATAAGTTCATACTAATAAAGGAAGGACCAATATGGAAAAAAATACATAATACTAGATAGCATGCATTTGCAATTATGTAAAAAAGACACTATACTATGTCCACCTAGTACTTTTTTTTATAGGAATTTTCATATTAAAAGCTGCCAATGTGAAAATAATTTGATAAATATTGTTCATCATATTATTTAAGAAAACTTTTAAACAAAAATTCTACAAACTTTTCCATTTTTAAAAATAAAACCAGCATCTTAAGTAAAATTAGTTTAAAAAAAATCTATTGAATTAAATCAATGGTATTACCACTTAATCATAAAGGTAACTATCATACATATAAATTATTTTGTTACTTATTACATTTTTAGGCATTTATATTAAATAAATCAGTGACTCATTATATTAAACACAACATTATAACAAATAATTAAGCAGATTCTATAAATAAATCTAAATAGATTTACTATAAAATAAAAGAAACAGATAACAAACTAATTAAAAAAAAAAAAGTCTGGTAATAGATATAAGTATAATATTTAAGTCTTCTTTAAATAAATAAAGTTTTTGGTAAGGATACAAAATTGTATTTTACTAATCTGTATTGTGTAATACTTGAAACATTGTAAATAGACCATAAAGAACAAATGTTAAAATATTTTTTTCAATTACTGTTTGATTCTTTATTTTTTTTTCCGTTTAGATAGGCATTTCAAAGTTAACACCTAAGTGTTGTTCCCGAGCTAGATTTACAATTTCAGATAATTTCACCGCCAATCTAGCAGCTTCATCCAAGTTATCAACTGGCAAAATCTTCATTTTAGAATTTGCAATGAGTAGTTTTGCTTCATCAACATTTGTTCCCTGGATAATAAAAAAATACAGTTTAATATGTATTCAAATTGATGAATCCTAACATGGTATACAATATGTATACCTGTAAACGACAAATGATTGGAACATTAAGATTCAACTCTTGAGCAGCAGAAATTATTCCTTCAGCAATGATGTCACATCTCATTATTCCTCCAAAAATATTTACCATAATAGCACACACCTATAATAATTTTTAACTATTAATGTGTAATCAATTCAATAAATAAAAACAAAACAAACACATTATCATTATGTATTTTGATTTTTGAATACTCAATGAGAAAATAATATCTAATTATAAAATAGCCCAATGAAATATTAATTTTTATCGAAACATTGATAACAATTTGATTCAACTAATAATAGCTGTTAGTGTACAAATTAAAATTGCTAAAAAAATATATAATTAAATGCTGGTTATCATATTAAAAATAATATGTTGTTTTAGACATAGTACCTCAGTATAAAGTTCAAAACATATAACTAGTTTTACCATAGAATACAATTGCAATATAATACAATTGAATTGAAATTAGTACAATAGAATAATATATATATATATATATATATAATAATATAAATTATGATAGCAGTATAGTTTAAAAAATTAAACTAAAATGTAAAGAGGATGTCAGCGCAAACCATTTTCAATGAAAATATTATAATTTTCAACAACTTACAAACATTTTAGAAATACAAAATTAAATTACAGAAAACAATATTATCTAGCGCATTACATAGTATTTTTTTGATTTTAAAATTTTTAAAATGTGTTTAAATGCACATATCAAAAAACAGTTACATACAACAGGGTACTGATCTTCCTATGATATTTACAAGTTTTTATAAATGAAAAGTGCAAAAATAATAGTTTTAATAAAATTTTATAAATTCATAAAAAAACAATCACAATACGAAATTATATTGTAATGGAACCAATTATGATTTATATTTAAAAATCATATAAACATTTTTCAATTGTTGGATTTTCATTTTTTTTGAAATTTGCTAAAAAATGCCTAAATAGAATGCGCTGACATCATTTAAGAGGACACCACACTGTCGTGTTTAAGCGCTGAAACTTGCTTCAGAAGATGCACTTTTCTAGTGAACTAAATTATTTTAACATATAACAACCTCAATAAAGTTATTGTTAGTTGAGTTATAAGACTTTTTAAAAAAGAAAATTCTGGGAAATTCCAAGTCTTTTACGTTGAGTTTAGATAATTTTATTGAAAATCGCCCATGTAAAAATTTAGATTATTTTACGATGTTTAAATTTTTATAGAGGTCATCAAATGATAAAATTACTCAGTTTCTCAGAAACGTAAATCTCCCAAAACACATATTATCTAGTTTTTAATAGTTATTTATTAATACTTCACAATAAAAATATGTCACTGGTATAGGACTATTTTTTAATTACTTCTGAAATTTATTTGAATATTTTTCAATCGAGAAATTTTAATTTTTCTAAAAATATCTTAAAATTACCTATACAAAACCCCTTAAAAAGTGGGTGTGTACGATAAACACCTCAATTTAAAGGGATTTTGTATATGCAATTTTTATGACATTTAGGTAAAATGAAAATTAAACAAATTCAAAATATTTAAATATATTTTAAAATTATTTCTGTGAAAATATTATAACATCTCACACTTCATTTTATCTCCAAATTATTTAGGATCACCCGGTCATCTATCTGTTTTGGACGCCTCATACTTTTTTAACAAATCGTATGTAGGCTGTATACCTGATGTAATCTCAATTAGGTGCTTATTACAACTGGCGTGAGATAACCGTAAAGGTATTATCTCAGACTTCATGATCTTTTAAAATATTACAATAAATAGAATATAAATAAATCATACTTTAGGATCGGATGTGATGATTTTAAAGGCTTCTTTCACTTGAGATGCAGTAGCACCTCCTCCGACATCCAAGAAGTTTGCTGGTTTACCACCATGCAAGTGAATTATGTCCATAGTTGCCATTGCCAAACCAGCACCATTTACCAAACAACCAATAGTACCTAATATATTATATACAAATATATTATATGTTTAATTTTATAGATTTTAACTAATCACCATCAAGCGCAATATAGTTAAGATTATGCTTTGAAGCTTCTACTTCTTTTTCATCTTCTTGAGTCCAATCACGTAAATCAAATAATTCTTTTTGTCTAAATTCTGCATTATCATCAAATCGGAATTTAGCATCCAAACAATAATCTATATATTTAATTTATACAAAATATGTTCTAAATATTATTTAAAATGTTTAATATTAATTACTTAATACAAACATTTTATACTTACATCCTCCTGTAGAAATGCTTTCCGCATAAGGATTAACCTCAATTAAAAGAGCATCTTTACTCAAAAACAAGTCATACAATTTCAAAATAACATTTGCAGTTTCATCTTTTTTCTTTGTCAATCCAACTTTAGAAACTAAATCTAAGGCTAATTCCTTGGACACACCTATAAAATTAATAAATGTATATTATTCATATTAATAGTTTAAATTATATTTCAGTCCCTACTTATTATGATACATTAAGGGGCTTTCCTACCACCGTTATTTTGGTCAAAAACTACTCATTCTAATTCCAACACAGTGCCGACTCCTTTAACAATTTCGAAAATGTATACAGATTTTTTATTACTTAATTGAGATAATGATCGAGTCACATTTTTTATTTTCATTTTTTTTTTATGCTATACTATACTACAATTAAAACCATTTAAAGTTTCTAAAATGTTGAATATAAATATCTTATTAAATAAAAACAATTTTTAAAAAATGCTCCGATCATTCCCTTGTAAATGTTATACAAAATGTTTTCAAAATTAAAATTGATGTACTCATTGCAACATTCTGATGGATTTTAGAAGTGAAAAATATACATTTTTTCGTAGTTATAAAATAGATATTTGACATGTGCATGTGAATGCGTGTAAGGGCTCCCTGTATACAGTAAATCCTCATTTAACGTCGAGGTTAGGTTCCTAAAAAACACCGTTAAGTGAAACACTTTTTACATACACTATTATAATGTTTTTCTGCCAATAAATAACAATGTATTACATATTTTACAATAGTCTGATAACAATACACCATTTAATTATTTTATTTATACATTATTAAATTATTAATTGTTTGTATTAAATGATATTGAATCACATATATTGAAATAAACGAAAACTTATAATTAGATTTAGATTTAGAAACTTTTTTTTAGTAAATATGTACAATTCCAATTTTTTTAAAATATTTTCGGCCAAAGAAGGCGAACTCGGGCAATTTGTTGCCTTATTAATTATTAAATTAACAATTAAGAGTAAAATAATACGTAATAGTAATATGTATGTACACAAAAATTGTATAATTGACAGACAAAAGTATCGTTGAATAACTAATTATCAATTAAATGAAAAACGATTACAAAGTATTTATTACCTAAAATAAATAAAAATAGTACCTATGTATGATAGGCATGTCAATCATATCAATAACAGTATTATCTAAAAAAGGTCAACGAAATTAAATTCTTTACATACAAACATATAAATATAACAACAATCTGATGTACATATATATTTAAAACGACGTTATATTGAAATTGTTACAATATTAAACAAAACCACTAGGACTTAAACTTTTACGAAGTAATAGCGAAACAATGCTAAATGAGGCAACGTTATACAAAGACTTACTGTACTTTGGATATGGGTTACTAACACTAATGATGACATACTCATCACACAAACACAAAATCGTACAAAAGTATTATAAATTGCCTAAATAATACTCCTTAGAATTGTGTGGTGTGGAGGCCCCTTAATAAAATATAAACATTACAATTTAATTGTAATAAATTTACTGTATTCTAGACTTTGAACACTTTTTGTTAACATTATGAATATTTTGATTTTCAAACAAGATTATGATTTACATTATTAATTGTATATAGGTATGTGGAAATAATTAGTCTTAGAAGTTATATTTAAGTGCCCAACATTTTTTAGCATAATTTTGGTAAGTTATAGAACACAATATAGATATTTCAATGAGCCATTAAAATTATAATTATATTATTAATTAATATTTTAATTACACATAAACAATATTTATTTTGTTAAATAATGGACAAAGGTTCATTTGCAATGCTTTACACGGTACAAAGAATTATAAAAATAAAAGATTAAAAAACAAAATAATAAACTAATAAACTAAATCAATAAAATTACCTTTTGTAATGTCAATAGGTACGTATATAATTGCGTCAGGACTATCAGCAGCAACTTTTTCTATGTTCACACCACCCTGAGAAGAAGCTATTAAAACTGGACCCTATAAATAATTAATCTGAGTATACACAGTGTATAAAATATAATAATTGTTTGAATATTTTAACAATTACCCCAAAAGCTCTTTCCATCATGACAGCAAAATAAAATTCTTTTCTAGCGTATACTCTTTCGGCAACCATAACAGCATTGCAAATGCGTCCTTTCTCTCCAGTCTGTTTTGTAATCAAAAAATCACCTAACATATGATTTGATACTTCTTCAGCTTCTTCTGGCCTAAACCCATAAAATTTTTACTATAAAATACCATATAGGTACTTTTATACAAATTAATTAAACAACTTACGTATCAACCATTTTAACACCTCCCTTGAAACCTTTTTTAAAATGACCTAATCCACGACCGCCAGCCAGCACCTGAGCCTTTATGGCAATGTCAGTGATTGCCAGGGATCGGACTAGGTCGCTGGCTTCTTTGCCGGTCTTGGCCACACCGAACTTGGGAACGGGTATGTCTGCACCCTTGAGTAGCGAATAGCTGACATGTTCGTGTACGTTTAGGTTTCGACGGGGCTGGCTGTTGTTCCATAGAGGGCACGCTGGCAATGATGCGGCGAGTAGCTATAATAATATTACAAACAATTCAAATCAATGTTATTAATTAATTAAAAATGCAATCGACGAGTCTGCCGTCACCGCAACTCACCTTGCTACTCTTCTTGCCCAGCGTTTCCAGGACGTACGAACTTTTGGTAACTAAATTGGTCATTTTCGTCGGTGTAAATATGGCGAATTTACAGCAGAAAGTACAATTCAATTTACGAAAACGTTCGAGTCCCTTGCCCTTCACTCGACGGTAGGTGACAGAAAATATTTTCTCATCGATTGCAGGCCAAACACGGCTCGTGATAACAAGTTGACAGTGGGAGCTCGTCTTTGGACGAAAAAAAAAAATAAAAAATATGATGATAATAATAATAATATTGCCAACCGTTAGTGCACAGATTATATTATAGCGGGAAATCAACATTACAACGTAGAATAACAAACCGCCCCCACTAAAATATTAATTTATTCGCAACGTTCAACTTTTTACACTGTGCCTGTATAGTGTAGTGTAATATAAATATACTAATATGTGTACATTATTGTTAGCATAACGTGATACGAATTACAAGTTACAACTTTCGAGTAGATGACCTCAGGCCGTGCACTGCAGGTTCCGCGGGCTTATAGACATAATAATGTAATCAATGTGAAAACGGTAGGTGGATAGTATGTATTGAAAAAAAATTGTTTACGTTTTGTACGATTATATAATTATAAGTATAATAATATTGTCTGCAGAGCGGGTTAGAGCAGAGGCCAGAGAATAAGTTATATTATTAAAATTCAAATTAACATAAAAAAAAAAAAAAAACCGGCCGTAGTTATACCTACTCGTGGCTCGGAAGTTAATTGCATTGGCATGTTTTTTTTATTACAATCAATTTTATTGCTAAGTAGGTAAGCTAAAAATGCGTTTTATCTAAATATGGATATATACGTATATGAAATGTTTTAGTGCAATATTTTTGCTATAATGCAATTTTTCGCACTATAGCTAAATGATTACATCAATTTAACTAATACCTAAATTTATGATTTGTCTATTATACCTACAAATACCGTTAGAAAAATTAAATAAAAAATTGCGGTATATGTACCTATATTCATTCTAAATTATTTGTAAAATGGTACTTGTAAATAAAAAAAATCGAAATTCGAAAAATATCACCGCGTATTTATAAATGTAATAGGTATATGCTCAAGATAAACAATACGGCCACCACTTTGTCTTGTCAAGCTATCTACAGATTACAATCGTAATTGTTAAATTAGTCTCGCACGGTACTTTGTTGTGTGCGTATATATTATCCGTTTCGTATTTTTTCGTTTCATAATATTCCGTTAAAATGTCGAAAAATAAGCCGCCAATGACAAGCGTATTAAATAAATATGTTAAAGTTAATTCGGGAAAAAGGTATTTTCAAGTGACGGTTCAGTTCTTTTTTGTAAATTTTATGAAATTTGAGTAAGTGCAGATAGAACATAATTTATCGTTACACAACACTTAAAAATTGATAAATATTTTTTTTGTTTTTTGTTTCTTTGTTTTTTGATTAAATCGTCATCAAAACGCTACAACCTTAATAGTACAGCAACAATAGTTACGTTGTGCCCCAAAAAATCTGCGTTTTCCAAAGATTTATGCCCAGGCATTAATATCTGCAAACATTTCTCTCAACAAAATTAACAATAAGGGTTTTCGTTTGTTCTTGTAAAAATATACTAACAAATAAATTCCAGATGAAAGCACTTTGCGTAAAAGTTATGTGTACGGTATTTATTGTGAAACTATGAACAAAATTAGATCTAATATTGCTGGCCATAAAATATGGGTTTCTATGGACGAAACGACCGACATTCAGGGCCGATATATTGCAAATGTTATTATGGAAACATTAGAAGTTGAAAAACCGGGGTAGACGAGTTTACTTTCTAAATTCAGAAGTGCTCAATGAAACAAATTTTTCTACAATCTTAAAACTATTTGATAAATTGATGTCTCTTGTTTGGCCTGATGGTGTATGCCATGACGTACTTTTATTCCTTAGTGATGCGGCACCGCAGGGCCGGCGGAAGCCCAATGCAACCAAAGCAGTTACTTAGGGCCTCACAAAAACGGTTTCCTGCTTAGAAAAAAATGTTAACTTAAAAGATTCTGTGTTATAATTTGTAATTTAAAAATTAAAAATGATCCATATAGGTAATCGACTACATTATTGAAATATAATAAATAATAATATTTATAACCGCAGTTAAAATTATTATTTTATATCTCAAATAATGCGTGAAAATACCATATTATTTTTATATCTAAATGTAGATACTCCACAATGTATCAACGATTTTCTTATCTAATATTTTAACAACATAATTTAAAATTATATGTACATATAGTGTCACGGTTACCCCGAAGTTGTTATTAAATTTTTACTTCGACATCGAAAGAAGTAACAACTGAGTAAAGACACTATTAATATAAACTGTGCCCAACCATAGTTTTTTTTTTCATATTTTTATTTTTAAACAATTTATAAGTAGGTATTTAAATAATTCATGTTTTTAATTCATATAACTGATATAAGAGAAATAACAAATGTAGGTGTGGCGTCTTCTTAACATTAGAAATTATAATTTACTATTAATTTATACAAAAAAATAAAAATAAAAAATGTATTCCTTCATAATCCATTAATAAATTATATTGATTATGTATAAAAGTGGTATCATACTATGCGATTTGAACGCACGATGGAAATCTAGATTTAAATTTCCGTCACTTAGTACCTATAAGATTTCTTACCAGTACCTACACCACTAAAAAATCAACATGCGAAGTGCGAACGTATACGACTTTTTACTCACCCATGCATATATTATCCATTGATTCTATAATAAATCTATTATAATGTTATAAATTAATAAATCTATATACCTAATTGTACATGCATTCAAATCGGATAGTGTAAATCCACTCGAAATATTCAATCGAAATGGTTAATTTTGAAATACTTTTTCTTAAGTATTTTGCATATTTATTATTTAGATACTTCCAGTGATGAGTTTTTTCTGAAGCTGATAATAAATATATTAAATTAAAAATTAAAGGCAAGAAAAAATAATTTTTATTATACATAAATGCATTATTTTATTTATTTAAGTTGATTAGGTATCAATGTTTTAATTGTTATTAATTTTTTTTTTTTAAATACAAGATCGTAATACATTTTCTTATTATATGTATACCTATGTTTAGTTGCACATTTTTACTTCTTAGTTCTTAGTAATTCTATAATGTTTGGGCAAAAAGAGATAAATCAAAATATGATATTTTTTGGAAAATTAGTATTAAATTTTAAACATATATTTTATTAAAAAAAGCCAATAATTTTATTTATTCTTTTTGACGTACACCTACTACGATATTATTTAAGGTATTTCTACTACTACTTGCCTAACAAAACAAAGTTAAACACAAATTAGGACCACGAAAAATGAATTTGCGCCCCGCAATTCGTAACGTGGCCCCTGCTCCAAATATACTATGACCACCCGAGCCAATTATTATTCATTGGGGTATATGGCTAAAAGCTGCCACGTATTATTGTGAAAATTTTAAAGAAATAAAAAATATTATACTATAGAGCTCAATCCAAACGACGCAGTTTCGATAAAATAAACTCAACAAATATTGGTTGATCCATCTTTGGAAACAAATTTAGTCTATATACACACAAACTATGAATATTTACCCAATAAGATAGAAAAACTGGAAAATCAAGCACTACCTTTACCGACAAGCATTGAAATAGCAAGAAATATTTATGAGAATTTATATACAATGTCTGGAAAACAGGTGAGATAATTAACGAAAAGTTAAAAAAAATGTTGGGAAAAAATAAAGATTTCAAAATAATTAAACAAATATCAAACATATTAACCAACAAAAATATTGCAACAGAGTTGGATTACTAGAAGATTTAATTTATTTTATATGCACCACTGCACCAGTAACATCGTTTGACGTCGAGCGTAGTTTTTCTGCGTACAAGAATACACTGCTATCTAGTCGAAGATCTTTTGAATTTGAAAACCTGAAGAAATTATTAATTGTACAGTGTATTCATTTTTAAGGTACCTGTGGCAATTTAAATTTTTTAAAGAAAATGTTTATGTATTGTGTTATAATTTTTAGGTTTTGGAAATTAAGAAAACTTTAAAACAAATGTTCAATTACGAGTTTTCCAAATATGTATATGATTTTTTAATTTAGTTTAATTTTTTTGTATTACCTACTACATTTTTATCCTAATAAATAATAATTAATAAATATGTAATTTTCTGAATGAAACTGAAGAAAATAATACAAATTTTGGGGTTTTTTAAGTAAAAAAATTTTTTAGTGCAATTTTATATATTTTTTATAGCAATATTGCAATCAATTTCATACGTTTTTTGGTGCAATAACTTTCGAGTCCTATTGGTTATATTGAATTTGAAAGCAATGATAAATCATTTCTTTGGACGAAACGATTCTTTGACGAGCAAAGTTTCATCGTAAATAACGAATGTAGGACATATACCCCTCGTCGGTAGGACGTTTTCCCCCAAGGAATATATGTATATAATTTAAAGTATATTATTATAATTTATAATAAACAAATTTAAATAATTATAGGTATAATAATTGAAAACAACAACTCGTTGATAAATATGATGAGAACTGAAAAAATTATAATTCAGATACAGTTTGTGTAACATACCACTGTGACTAAAAAGTGAAAGGGTTATGTGTTATACCTATTTTAATTCGAACTTAGAAATAATTTTGGGAGGAAATTTCCTCCTAATTTTTAGAACGGGGGGGGGGTCTGCCCTACCCCTCAAACACTGAAGGGAATGGTCTGTTTACCATATATAACATGAGTACTACTGTCGGTAATGATTCAAATTATTCTTTTATGACGATAAAACTTCAAAATTAGAATATTGCTATAAATAGCCCAAAATTAGGGGAAAACATTTTTGATATGTTCTGTGTACCTACTTTTAAACTTTTGTAAAAATGTCAAGCCTATATAGAGCAGCGGTTCTCAACTCATGGGCCCTCGGGCAGTGTGGTACTGGGCCGTGGACGCTTGGTTGAGAGTCTAATCCAGGGGTTGCCAACCTACGGTTCTTTAGAATATGCATCAATATCGAGATTTTTATATTATATGTAAACGTCTATATTTTTGGTTAAAATATGGTGATATTTAATCAATAATATAACACCTCCATTAATGCTATCGCATAATTATATTGAATGTAGTTTTATAAGCTAAAATCTAATGGATCAGAAATCTCTTTGAAGATTACCTAAAAAATTGAAAATATCATCAAGTGAACAGGACTCGTTGATTGAACTATCATGTGACCAGATTCTAAAATCGTTTTTTTAAAACCACACTATTGGTCCCGTTCTGGATAAATTTTCGGCAAGACCATCCAGCAATTGCCAAAATTGTACTGAGACACTTAATGGGCTTTTCGATCATCTATTTATGTAAAAGAGACTTTTCATCTCTACGTTCTTTGAAAAATAAAAAATGGAATAAATTGAATATTGAGAGTGATTTAAAGCTAAAACTATCCAGTTTTAATTCAGATATTGACTCTCTTGTAAAGGACAAACAATGTCAAAAATGTCATTGAGTTTTTTTAATATTACCACTGGTTTTTAGTATTCTTACAGTTGTGATAATTAAATGAATACAATAAAGTTATTTTCTTTGTAAAAAATCATTTTTTAATTCTTCTCGTACAGTATGTTTTTTCCTAATTACAGACATAATATGTGCACATTATATATATATATATATATTATATACAGTAGCGTGGTGAAGGAGTTTTTAAGATTTTATGGCCTATCTGGGTATTTTAGTATTTTGCATGTTCAATTATAGTTAACATATTCTTAACTTCAAATTATAACAAAAAAAATATTTTCCCTATTGTTGTAGCCTTAGCACGCATATATTATCCTTGGTTGAAATATACCAGGTTATTGCAAATAGTCCAAATCGTTATAAAATATAAATAAAATGGCGGCATAAGGGTAAACTCATATAAAACATATCCATACTGCTCTATGTTAACATATACAATGTCCCCTTATGCTGAGTGGGGGTATATCTGCAATAACCTAGTATATTTCAACCATGGTATTATCTTAATTAAATGAATAACATAATAGTGAAAGTTAAACCAATATTATTTGTTACTTCAATTTACAAACAAAATAATACATCATGGTCACACATGACTCTACAAACAAATATAATATAATACACATTAAATATGTTTTAGGTTAGCTAAATAAAATAGGCTGCCACTTTATCACAGTTCTTTCCTCTAAGCTAACAATTAACAAATAATAAAAAAATAAAATAAAACAAATAACATTATATACAATTTGAAATATATAATTTTTACAAGTGAAGCTTATCTGGCACTTTTCTTTTGGACCTTCCTGCTCTCTCTACTTTTTCCAATTGTTCTAATGGTGTACCTGTACTAATTGTCTCTAACTGTTCATAATTATCTGTATTAACAATATGATCATCATTAACTTCAATAAAAGTTTGTTTGTTTATCATTCAACAATGTCACCACATTATTTTTATTTCTTTATTTAAATCCACAACTTCTTCTTTATTCAAAACTCTTTTTTCCTTCTCCTCTGTATTCAATTTGTCTTTATTAATATTCCCTGTTTTCAATAACTTATCAATATGTCTTCTCCACACCACATTTTCCTCTTCTAGCTTTACAATATGAATTCTATCTATTGAACAATTGGCTTCTTACTTTTTTGGTTAAGTTTTCATTGGTTCTGACCTACTCTGTAAACAGACTTTACAACATTTTACCATTTTTTCTATATCCTTGTCTAGACTTGGCCACCATATGTAAGATCTGCATAACAACTTCATTTTAGAAATACCCAAATGCGTTGAATGAGCTTCTTTCAATAAAGCTTCTCTCAAAATCTTAGGAATCATTAATATATAACCCCATATAACAATCCCCTTTTCTACATGTATACTGCTTTAATTCAACATCAATTTTGTCTGGCCCACTTTTACTAATATACTGTAATATTTTATCAAGTTCTTTATCTTTATTAGTTTCCAACCTCACAATTTCATAGTTAATAGGAGTCACCTTTTCCATAAAATTAATATAATCTAAGTCTTTATCCTCCATTTGCAACTCATTTTCATTAGGTAATCTCGAAAATCCATCAGCTTCTTGATTTTCACTTAACATAGTAAATTAGTTCATAATTGAACTCTGATAAATATAATGCCCATCTTTGTATTTTACCTGAAGCCATAACAGGTATACCTTTATTCTCTCCGAACAGTGCGAGCAGTGGTTTATGATCCGATTCTAAGAAAAACTTTTTACTAAGTAAATATTGTGAAAACTTTATAACAGCCCAGAAAACCATTAGAGCTTCTTTTTGTATAACCGAATAGTTTTTTTTGTAACCGTCAAAATTCTAGTAGCATAACCTAACAGTGCTCACCATTATCAAAAATATGCATTAAAACCACTCTTATACTGTACTCTGAGGCATCACATGCTAGTTTAATAGGCAATTTCGGATTATTATAATGAACTAATAAGGTATCAAATGTCATTGTTTGTTTAGTCTTTATAAAAGCCTCTTTACATCTTGCTGTCCAGACAAATTTTGTATTATTTTTCAACAAATTATATATATGAACAAGAATTGTAGATTGATTTGGTATAAACTTAGCATAATAGTTAACCATACCTGTAAATGCTTTAACTTCTGTGACACTTTTAGGTTCAGTGACATTCAACATCACTTCTACTTTTTTCTATCTCATTCTATACCTGATCCTATTACATGACCTAAATAATTAATTTTGGGTTGAAAAAAATAACATTTACTTTTATTTAATCTAAATCCTGCTTTCTGTAGTCTTTTAAAAACTTCTCTAAAATTATTAATATGTTCTAGTTCACTTTTACCTGTAACGATGATATCATCTAAGAAATTTTTAACACCTTTTACACCTATTAATACTTTTTCTGTAACACTGGAATTTAACACATGCTGGTTCGGTACCAAAGGCAACCCTTGGTAGTACTCCAAGTTAACAGCTTAAAAATAGAAATAGTTCCAATTGATTATACGCGTTTAAAAAAAATCTAGTTTTGAAAAAGATTTCCTCCTTTGCATTGCAACAAACAGTTCATTAACTCTAGGTAAAGGGTCGGTTGATATCTACTGGATACTTATTTACTATAGTCTTATAGTCTGCACACAAACGAATGGATCCATCAGGTTTAATAACTAGTACCAGCAGAGTGCCCCATTCACCTGTCTCTACTTTTTCAATTATGCCTTCTTTTTCCAATCTGTCCAAGTCATTTTCAACTTTCTCCTTAAAAGCAAAGGGTACCGATCTTGATATACAAAATATAGGTGTCAACCTTTCTTTTACCTTCAATGTCACTTTTTCATATTTGTACACACCTCTTTCTTCCTTAAACAATTCATCAAATTCCTTAATTAAATTCTCCAATTTACTACCTATTGATATTCTCTTCTACCTCAATTTTTGATATACCCATAATCTTTATTCCCAATTTTTCCATAATATCTCTATTCATGAGTGCTCATTTTTAACTACCTACTAAAAATCTACCATCTTGTTAGATTTGCCAAATTTTAATTTTAACCTAACCTAACCACCTCCTATGGAAAAATTGATACTCAAGCTCCAGAATCTATTTCCATCTACACAAGTGCATTCTCCACAAAAACATCAATCATTATAGGCTTAACTTTACTATTATATCAAATTTGTAGAGGAGAACATAAACTGTGCTCTAGTTTTGAGTTTTATTTTTATTTTCATTTTTTATATTATTATTTTTAGATAAGTTATAAGTAGTTAAATAACTCTTTTTTTTTGAATGCATATAGGTAACTAGTTTAAAAAAAAAACTCCATGCTAGAGCATATTTTATGTTTTCCTCTACAAATTTGATAATAAGTAAATTTACTCTTAATATTAAATATAAATAAATTGTAGTAAGAAAATGGTACGTAGATTTTCTATGTTATGCGTATGTGAGACAACAAACGTGTGTGTAGCGTCCTCTTAAGTACATAGGTAGGTGGTATACCTCATACCATTGTACTTCACAATTCTATATTTCTGATATTTTTAAATTTTTATATAATATTTTGTGTGATCTATAGTTATTTGATTAAATATTTGCGTTTTCTTTTCCTTTTTTATTATTATGGCACCTAAAAGTCTGTGTTATTTTAACGAAAATTACAAAATGATTTTCCATTCATTAAAAACGAAAATCTAACAATGATTTAGTACCTAATAATAATTAATATACCGATTTTTTAATGTATAAAACATTTTAATAATTTTGTATTATTTACAATATAATTATTTTAAAACTTAAAAATATGCATGAAAATAAAATAAAAAAAAAACTTCTCATTTAATAATTAAGTATTGTAATATAAGTTGCTAAAAGTAAATTATTTATGTAGGTGTTACCTATACCCAATGTTTAGAAAGAACGACGTTTATGCGTTCACTTTCATATTTTATGAACAACACTCGAACGCCACTCGTTTCTGTCAAATACAATGTAAACGACGTTCATATTTTTAAGGAATTCGAACGATTTTCAGGCCGTTCAAATTAAATTTAAATATGTAAACATTTCACTGTAAACCTCATAATATTTAAATATAATACCTACTTAAAAGTCCAATTTCCTTAGGTCCGCTATAAAGTGAAAACGATAGTTTCTATGAATCGGTAATTTTTTAGTATATATGTAAGAAAAATGTGTATTTTGTTAGTAATTGATTAATTAAAATTAACGACCAGATGAACGTGTTCATTTTTTAGAATTTGTTCCTTTTAAGAGGACGCTACACTGCAGTGTTTCCGCGGGTGAAACATGCTTTGGGAGATGCACGTTTCCAGAGAACTTTTAGCATACAAAACCTCTATAAAAAATTAAAGATCATAAAATCATCTACATTTTACATGGGTGATTTTCAATAAAGTTATTGTTAGTCGAGTTATAAGACTTTTAAAAATAAACAATTCTGGGAAATTCAAAGTCTTATAAATTGACTTCGAATAATTTAATCAAAAATCGCCCACGTAAAAATTTAGATTAATTTACGATTTTTATGTTACTAGTATAGGACTATTTTTTTAATACTTGTCAAATGTATTTAAATATTTTTCAATCAAGAGATTTTAATTTTTCTAAAAATATTCTTAAAATTGCCTATACAAAACCATTTGAAATATATTTGAACGTAACATGAACGAATTCAATTTTTAATTGAACGTTCTGAACATTGCCTATACTAATACTATAATAATATGAAATCAGTCATAAAATCTGTGTACATGAATTTCCTCCTGTCGGTTACTCGAATTGCCTCACATATTATTTGACCTGTAAAAGGTTACTTCAATTACCTCTCGCGTCAGTAGTTCAACATTTTAAACTCGAATTGCCTTTGTTAAAAGTTAGAATAGAAATCGATATTTTATATTTTAGTAGCGGAAATTATTTATGTTATTATATAATATAGTATGCAGTGTTTTTTAATTATTACGGAATGATACATGTACATATTTTGACAAAATGAAGAAATACATGTTATTTTATTTTTAATTGATATTTTTTTTAGTGTAAATTTAAAATTTTTAAAACACTTCAGTTCTTCCATGACAAAATTGACATTTGGTAATATTGTGATGGTTAAATCATCGATTTTGTTTGATCATGATTTGATTTTAGATTTACCAAACTGTATTTTTTCAAATATAAAAATTTATTAGCTTGTTGTGGCTTTAAGTTATGCTAGGAGTACAATGATTAAAATGTTATATGTTTTATTTTTATATACTCGTTATGCCTTTACTTATTATAAGTATCTACTCACATTCGTGACATTTTTTTTTTAAATTTTACTCACAAATAAAGAGTAAATTAGTATTTAAGATACCTATTCGGTATGGTATGGTATTACCATATTCTATCCTATAGATCTGAGATAGTGGAATATTTGTCCCTTGACATTGTAAAATTGTTTGGATATCTTCTAGGTTTAAATGTGTCACAAGATAGTTGATTTTTTTGGTAGATAAGATTTTTATTTGTTCAGTCATCTAAGCCTTAAAGAATAAATAACACATTGAAAAATATATATTAGGTTGAAAACTATAGACTATTGAAACGAAGGCCGATCGCCAAATTCTGACTTCACCATTATTTTTTTGAACGAAAAATACATATTTAAAACGAAAAAATGCCAAAATTCGAATTTTCTTGTAAAGTAGAAAAGTTATACCTATTATGAATTAAATGACTCAAAATTGAAAATTGCTATTTGTAGCCCAAAAATGGGTAAAAATTTTTGCCTTCATATAAAGTACATACACATTTCATATCAAAATAATACATATTAATTATCGAAAAAATGAAACAGCTAGGTATTAAAAATTATTGTAACGACCGATTTTTAAATTTTTTTGTGTGTAGCTAGTATGACGTAATTTTAATACTGTATTAAATTTTCAGGTTTTCAAACCTAAAATAAGACTTATGAATTAAATGACTTAAAACTAAAAATTGTTATAACTAGATAACTTAATATTAAGAAAAAAATTTCAAAATTTTTTGCTTTCATAATGTGCTAATATACCTACGTATTTGGTGAAAATTTCAAGTTTATTGATCCATTATTTCTCCAAAATTCATACACATTTCTATTAAAAAATAATACCTACCGATTTTTAAAAATTTTTATATGTAGCTAGAATGGCATATTTGTAACACTATTAAATTTTCAGTTCTTAAAAACGAATATTAAGCCTATTATGAATTAAATTTCTCAAATTTGCATTTTGCTATAAATAGCCTAAAAATAGGTAAACATTTTCGAAAAATTGTTTGTGTAAATATTTTACGTACCTATATACATTTGGGCAGTGCCGGATCTAGAGAATTTGTAGCCCGGGGCAAAAATAATTGTAGCGCTCCTTTTTAAATTTTAATAAGCAAAAAAAAAAAATTCCTATTAAAAATTAAGTGATCAATGGGACCCCACTTTCAAAAGCGGGACGAAAAGTTTAAATATTTTTACATTTTGCGTCCCATCATAATGGCGCCCTGGGCAAGTGCCTAGATCCAGCACTGCATTTGGGATGAAAATTGCATACTTCTAGCATCATTTTTTCGGAGTTATAAAAAATTTTACTACAATCATGTTTTCCGATTTTTGTGTTAATTTTTTTATGGTTTTTTTTTTTCTAAAGTATCAGATGAAATTTTCTACCTACCGGAAATGGGGTAGCTTGTAAAGATCGGAGTACCTACTCCTTCTGGTTGGAATTTTGTACATAGACATAAAAAAAAAATGTAAAAAATCACATCATCGTAAAACCAATACATATGAAAATTTTTTTTTTCATTCAAAATTCATTCGGATTCTCTGTCCATAGACACTTGTCATATAATGAGGACAAAAGCGTGGCAAATCGCGTGTCGTTTAATGTTTGTCGGGACAATAGGACCCAATCCTCAAAAACGGGTCGTGAAATCAAATAGCAAATGATGGATCATGGCTCGCCGCGATGTATTTGACTGACTCCCTTGAACGACGTGCACCAACTCACGCAAACCAGTGGCGGCTCTAGCATTTAATTTTTTTTTTTTTTTTTTGGGGGGGGGGCAAAATTGAGTTAAAGACCTTTTTTTTTTTTGCTTGATATGTATATTATACGAAAAAATTAAATTTTTTTTTTTTACGACTTAACTGAGCCCTCTTTCCAAGCCGCACGCGAAACATGTTAGTGTGTCGAAGTTCTCGTCTGGCTGTACACCTGTACAGTGGTGTACACGGAGGGGTTCAGGGGTGTCGTGTCGGCTGACACCCCTATAATTATAGGTGGGTGGGTGGTAGACCAATATTATTCTAATATTTTGTTGATAAACTATAAGGTAATCTATAATGAACGTAATTTAAGTTACGAAATTGGTTACAAAAATTATATAATAGAAGACTTCCACTATGCACAGCTCATCGGCTCGTCGGCTCAATAATGCCAGGCACCATTATATATTATACACATTAGGACACCACACACCCGATTTTTAAGGGGGTTGTGTATAGGCAATTTTTATTAAATTTTAAGAAAAATTAAAATCAAACAAATTCAAAGTATTTAAGTAAATTTGAAAATTAATATAAAAATAGACCTGTATCGGTACCATTTTTAATTGCCGTGTAATCACGATACTTATTAAAAAAACACGTTCACTCATTTTTCATTTTTATCAACTTGAGAATATTGCAGAAAGATGAAGTAAAAATAAATTATTTAAAGAATAAAAATATCTAGCGACTGATGGAGCCGATTTTTGATATATGCATTGTTACACATTTAATAAGCTGTTAAAAAATTAAAAAACCGATGTTTTAACAGTTCATAAAAGATGAAAAAATGCATAGGTACCTATATCGAAAATCGGCTCCATCAGTCGCTAGATAATGTTGTTATAATTTTTTTTCGTTTCGTATTTCTAACATGTTTGTAAGTTGATAAATATGAAAAATGCTAATGCAAGTTTTTCATTAAAAAGTTGTCGGTGTGGCGTCCTGTTAATAAGTAAACACTCCAACACAATCTGTCCATTAATATTGTTACCTATACTATATCTTTCGCCGCATTTTACGACTCATGTAAAATACATACACACTCATTACCTGTATTACCTGTATTATACTGAGTTACAATGCCTTATATTTCATTTATTTATAGTTACCCGATTTCTGTAGATACTCAACCGAACCACCCGTGTGCGTGCTACCCGTGTAAACTACCTAACTTTTGCATTCAAAAAAAGTTACACTTGCTAGGTGTCGTACACAGAGTCGTCCCAAGGGAGGAGAGGGTATCTCACCCTCTCACAACTCGGAAAGCAGTCAGAAAATTTAAGTTCAGTCGGCAAATAGTAGAAAAAGTCGATACCCCCCCTTTTTTTTTTTGCTTATTCACTCACGTTTATGAAGTATTTTGGAATTTTAAGTCGGCAAACTATAAATTGTTAGGATTGTAGTCTGCAAAATGGGAAAAAAGTTGATTACCTTGCTTATTTTATGTTTTGAAGAAAAGTATTGTATAATTTTTTTTACATTTTCACCCCCTCCCCCCAAAAAAAATATTTCTTCGGGATGGCCCTGGTCGTACGGGGACGTCATTTCATTTTTTTTTTCGGGCACTCGAGCTTTTAGGCAGACCAATTTTAACATTTCACCGGGCTATATATTTCACATTCTAATGCTACGTTAAAAAAACGTAAATAAGTAATGAAAAAAAAAGAAAAAAAGTCATCTACTTTTTTTTTCTAACTATTACTACGAAAATTGGTCGGTGCAATTATACATATTTATGGCGGCGCATCAGAGCTTTGGCAGGTCACTTTTAAATTAGTGATGGTGCCGTTGCACACCCTGCCATCTCCCCAAATGACGCCCCTGGTGTCATATTGGTGTCATATCTTGCAAGGTTTCGCACGTAAAAGGTGTTACACTCAAGCTATATAATTGCTATTTTGGTGTTGAATTGCTTGTATACCTAATTATTTATAGATATAAATACAAACCCAATTTCTACAAAATAATTTGTTTTTTTTTTTTTATACAGTAGTTGTTTAACACTGAAGATGAAATATTGTTTTCGAAATACGTATTTGTTAAATAAGAAAAAAAAATATAGATTACTTACTAGAAGAAATGATCGAGTAATATTTTTCATTTTCATGTCTTGTACTAAACCATTTAAAGTATCCACCATTTTCAACAAAAATATCTAAATAAATAAATTCAATTTTTAAAAATGGCATCGATCATTCCCTCGTAATTGTTATGGGAAATTCGAATATGTATAAAAAATGAAAATTGGATTTGAAAATTGTGACGTTCTGACGGAATTAGAATCGTCTGTTTACATTAAAAATATACACTTTTTTGTGCTTATAAAATAGATAGCCGACATGTGCACGTAGGTGTTGCGCGTAATAGTTCCCCACATACTTTTGATACGGTTTACTAATACTAATGATCACGTACGTCTCACACAAACACAAAATCGTACAAAGAAAGTACAATAAACTGCCTGAATAATAGTCCTTAGAAACGTGTGGAGGACGCTATAACTTGAAAAATATTCCGTAAAAATATATTTTTATACTTGAAATATTATATCGGCTAGAATAATCGCAGATAAATATTTTTATATCAATAAAAAACTGACTATATTTACTAAACTTAGACTGAGACATTTTGTCTGATGTTAATGTTGTATTTTTCATAAACAATTGAAAATTGTAAAATTTCGACTTTTTTAAAGAACAACCATTAGTGATGTAAAATATTTGCAAAAAAATATTCTTCTGTCAAAAGTTAGAAGAAGTTTTTTTATTTTTTGGTGCTAATAAAATATGAAGTACGAAAGTAAGTAGGTACACTGTATAACATCAATTTTTTAACAAAATATATCGCGATTTCACAACAATGAAAAATGGTTTTAACACGGGAATATTTTTAACCTACTTTTAAAATATATTTAAATATTTTTAATTTGTTTGATTTTTCTTAAAATATAAAAATTGCCTATACAAAACTCCCTTAAAAACAGATGTGTGACGTCCTTTTAAACTTGGATATCAATCCTTGTCATATATATAAAATGTATTAGTATTTACCTATAGGCTATACCAGTATGTTAATTTTGCATAACAATAAAAACCAATTTTTAATTTGGTCCGAAATAATTAGTTTTATAATATTGTCTTCTGCAATTTTGAGATTACTTCCATATTTTGGTCCAAGGATAGGCAACCAAACATTCTTAATTAATTCTTAATTATTCTATAAACCTTGGGGCCATCCCTATACCTAATACACGGAGCGTTGTGTGTACGAAGAGCATATACGTTACCACAATGGTAACTGTGGTTTAGTAGTGATTGTAGTAATATTGATACTTGAATGATAAGTGATAACCCAGTAAACCGCTCAAATTTCAAAATACTTACTATTTGACAAGTGATATTAATTATATTTTATTATGTAATTTATAATTTAATTATGTTTATTGTTCATGATTTTAATTTTTTTTATCAATATTTTATACATGTATTATCATTTATCAATAATAAAATTTTGTAACCGTGACCACAACCAGATACAACCAGTTAGTATGCTCTTCACAGTCACAGAATTGAACAATACGGTGGCCCATCCATTCCTTTATTATCTATGACTGCAATGATCGTTCTTATCATAGAGGAGACCGCATGGGTCTTTTATCTTTATTTAGTCTTTACCACGACTGTAAAACATATAGCTATAATGTTATAATGTATTAAATATTTATCTTGTATACTTTTAAAAATGTTAGTTATTAATTTTTACTTTTTTATGTATTTTATTATAGTTTTACGTGTAAACAGTGCAGAGTAGGTATACCATAAGATCATGTATCCACCAACACAGTGAGTTTATAATTATTTAACAAAATGTTTTTAATTATTGTTTATGAATAACACTAATGTAAAGTACTGGGTTTAACACTTCAATGAGACTAATAGGAAGGATAATAATAATACTAATAATAAGGGTAATAATATACCATGATGCCATAAATCAAAACACATATTAGATTCATTTATCTTAAAATCGACAATATTACCCGATAACATAAAAAAAATAAACTTCTAACATTATTTACCAAGATATTCTATATTAAATATTATTATCTCGTCTTCTCCATCTCCCTATTTTCATCAATATATTTTTCATCCCATTATTTGGGGACGGTCACCTTAGTCAAACTTTCTAGAATTCGATTTCTCGCATTCTCACTTTCATCCAGTCCCCTCATATCATCTCTATTACATCCTCACATCTCTTTTTTGGTCATCATCTTCCCCTATTTCCTATACCATAAATTCCCTATACTACCTCTGTTTCTTTGCTCCTTAAAACATACCTACCTTAGCCATCTCAATCTATTCTCCCTCATTCTTATCTTTGCCACACTCATACATACATACATTATTGTATCCATTACTCAATTGTTATAATTATAAAATTAAATTTATATTTTAAGTGTCACGAAAAATAAAAAATAAATAAATAAATTTTTATTTAATACCTAGTTTTCAATTAAATAACAATCATACACTATTTCATTTATATGATACCTAGGTACAATAAATATAATAAAATTAATTAAATGGTATTAATGGATTAATATAAATACATACCTAAATAACAATCATTTTAAAACTAATTTATACTTCTATTTCGCTTAAAATCTAAAATTAGTAAATTATTACATACATATAGGAAAATTGGAAATATATCAAATATCAAAAATTAGTCGATTAAACTAAATTGTATGAATACTTAAATGTATGTAAAAAAATATCAAAAATTTAGGTACCTAGTCAATAAATAAAACTAAAATAATTTAAAAGAAATTAAATTTTTTTATAAAATTTCAATTAATTAAAATTAAAAAAAATACATCTTATTACCTAGGTACCTATCTAAAGTTTTCGAATTCTTTTTAAAAATATATTCATTATACCATTTGTTTGGGGGCTTAAAATTCTTGGGTTATTTATTAGGGGATACCTATATAACATTCAAGCCTCAAAAATAACTAGGGTTCATACTTATATCAATTTTTAATTAATAAGAATATATTTTTGTACTCGTCTTGATTATTACTCGCCGATGATTTTTTACTACGATCCACTCTTTTTTTTTTTTTTTTTTTTTTCACAGATTAATCGTATTCTACTTATCAGTATTTTTATATTTTATTAATAATTACTAATATAGATACCTATGTCCCATCTAATAAACAATAGGTAATCAATAATCATGTACCTATATTGCATGTATGTATTATAATATGTCACTACGATTATTATTTATGATTTTTTGTAATAGAATTATTAAGAAAGAAATTACAAATGAATCAGATAATGTCATAATGTCAAAAACAAGTATGGTCAATAAAGAAAATAACATAAATCCATATAAACATTGGAAGTGAGTAAATTATTTAATATCCAACTAACTTAATCGTTCATATTTTTTGTATTTAATTGTATGTGCATTATGTTTCCATGATGGTATTAATATATGAAATATTGAAACATTTAGTTACAGACTGATTACAGAAGTAATTAAAGATGAACCTGATATTACAATAACATCAGCAAATATTATCACAGTAAAAGAAGAAAATATGGAACATACAATAAAAGCAGAAGCAGATTTTGAGTGAGTAGATTATTTAAAATTTAACTAAATAAATAGGAAAAATCAATATATATATGTTTGAACAATTTTAAAAAATACATGATTAAAATATGATTATAATAATAGGTAGGTACTAGATATATTAACATTTCAAATAATCACAGGTATCATTTAAAACATATTTTATTCATAAAATATAATATTTATAATGTTCTATTGCAGATGTAACGAAGAAAAAGTTGAAGATAAACCTGTTATTGATATGTCATCAACAAAAAATGTAGCAAAAGAAGAAAATATAGAACAAAACATATTATCTGAGATAGATTTAGAGTGAGTTTATTGTTTAATAACTACTGGTAAAATCATTCATACTCTTAACATGAGAATGAAAATATAATATTTCAGTTATTTTTTCTCTATTAGATTGATTTCTATTTATCTAGGCTAGATAAACGGTATTGATCTTTTAGTTTTTATTGTAATCATTCTTAACTGTCCATGTGAAAATATATTGTTTTGAATTATTATAAGTAACATCATAGAATAAATAGAACCTTGCCATAGTTGAACTATGCTACATCAATATTTATTGCTTATTGATTATTGTCATACATGTATAAGGTATACTGCATTATTTTGGTTAACACTGTATAATGCCAGCCTACATGTGGCAGAAGAGTATTTGTCCGCCAACCGGTCACATTCTTAATATTCGCAGGGTATATGGCAAAAGTCCACGTTTTAGTAATCATTAGCATAAATTGTATATAAAAATATCTGGTTATTTCATATTTGTTATCTTATAATTGATCACTCTATGCATTTACATTTTCAATGCTTCACTAATATATAAATGAATGATTATTACAATGTTTAGAGCCTTGAATAGTGGAAATAAATATCTGAATGTGTTCTGACTTGCGCATGTACGGTTATATCTATATCCATCACCAGCGCTGGTGTACTTGACAGTTGGTATAAATAGTGATCATAATGACATATCATTCCATTGCTACACACTATTTTTTCCGGCTTCCCGCCACATGTGTTCTTATTTGTTTTGTGTTTACTTTCTTGGTGTATGCATTGCACATTTTTTATGCACACTGAACAACAATTTTTTTCCTTGTTTTCAACAATTTTAGTTTTTTAAATTCAGATTCTATGTAATATTGATTACATTTTTTGGATTTTTTCTTTTGATAATATATAATATTGACTAAATAAAATAAAAACCCAATTTCTACAAAATAATTTGTTTTATTACAACAAATTATTTTGTAGAAATCGGATTTTTATATTTTATTTAAATAATTCTATAAGTTACTTAATTCCATGATTGTTATAGACTGTTTTTAATTAATTAATTTTTTCAACATTTGACTGTTTTTTATTTGTTGACATTTGACTGTTATTGACTTTTTAATTTAATTTAATTTTTTGACATTTGACTTAATAAAATTTTGTAAATAATTTTAATATTGGTACCTAACAAAATAGTTTTTTGTTATGAAGTCTTTACCTTCTAATGTTAAGTTTACAATTGACGACGTTAGTTAATTTTTGTCCTCTATTCCTAATAATAAATCTATCGGACCAGATGGTATTCAAGGCCACTTCCTTTATAACTTAAGAGATGTTATCACCAGGCCCATCTATCTTCTATGTAAAAAGTCCTTCGATTTTGGGACTTCTCATCTCTGAAATTTGGCTCTATCATTCTCATACTCAAAGCAGGTAATCCAGAATTTGTTTCTAATTACCGACCAATTACTACCCTTTCCCACCTTTCTAAATTACTTGAAACTATTGTGCTCAACTTTATTCGTCCTTCATTAAACAACATCTTATGTGAAGAACAACATGGATTTCGTCCAGCGCGCTCAACACTTACTTGTAATCTCATTCTTTCCGTTTATGTATTTGATTCCTTTAGACAACAAAACCAAGTTGATGTTATCTATATAGATTTTTCCAAGGCTTTTGATAGAGTAGACCATTGACTACTTTTTCAAACCCTTGGTTGCCTTGGTATCAATGACCTGCTTCTATCTTAGCTTCAATCTTATTTAAGCGACTGTCTTTATTTTATCTCTGTTTCTTCTTTCATCTCTAACATTTTCTACACATTCTCTTAGCGTACCTCAAAGTGCAGTCCCTTCCCCCCAATTGTTCATCCTATTTGTAAACTTTGCTTCTTCTATCCTTTGCTATTCCAAACTGCTCATATTGGTAGACGATATGAAATTATTCTTTAAAATTAAATCTTCCTTCGATTGTCAGTTACTTCAAGCTGACCTCCAAAATCTTATTGAATGGAGCAACTCTCTTGACCTCCCATTAAATACTTCCAAATGTCTATCATGTCCTTCCATTGTAGTTCTCCAATTGTATTTCTCTACTCCATCTGCAATATGCCTTTGAATCAAGAAGTTGATTCATTACGTGATTTTAGGATTCATATTCACCCATAACTTCTCTCCCAATAAACATATTGAGTTCATTTCCTGTAAATCTCTTTTGTAAAAACTTTTTGGATTTATCTCTCGTATTACCCAAGAGTTTCATCTATCATCCTCTTATGTCTTTTTATTGCGCCGTTGTTCGTCCCACATTAGAATATGGTTCAGTTCTTTGGAACCCTCAAACTGTTTGCTCTAGTGCAACTGTCGAAAGGGTCCAAAGGAAATTCCTTCGCCTTACTGAATACCGTCTTCACATTGCTCACCCTCCAGATGATTATTTCCTTGTCCTTCAAGCTCTTCATCTCTCCATTTTTACTGACCGCAGACATATTTTTAATTTTTCCTTTCTTTCAAACCTCCTCTCTAACAAAATTGATTCCCATGAACTTATCTCCCTTTTAAACTTTAAAATTCCAATTCGTACTATCCGTTTAACAATTACCTTCATTATCCCACCTTCATTCTTTTTAATTCCTCACCAATTATACGCCTTATGCGTGTAATTAATAATGACCCCTCTTTCACCATTAAGCCTTGATTCTTTTTACTTAAACTTTTATCAATTATAAATCTTTCTGTTTTTCATTATTTGTAAGTAATTTAAATTTTGTTTATCATCTTTTTCATTAATTTTTCTCTTTTGTTTATTTTCTTTTATATATATTAAGTTAACCATTGTTATCTTTACAATCATTTTTAGAGTACTTACATTATATTTTGGGCCTTAGCCTGTTATTATTAAATAAATAAATAAGTAAATATTACCTATCTACCTACATAACATTCAAGCCTAAAAAACTACTATGGTACCTACATTGTTAATGTATATATACTCTGTCCAATGAAAGAACGTGCTGCGGCCCGACCAAAATCGGTTTCGTTTTGCGCAACCCTGCGCGTGCCTACTCATAGTGTTCCCACCTATCCAATCTGTTGACCGACAGAACGCTCGGACGTACCACACATCGACCGCCGCCGCCGTAGTCGCTGTTGCTCGAATGCCATTCTACATGCGCAGACGCAGCGTGTTCTCTCACTGGACAGAGTATAGGTACATATTTTTAGCTTTTTATTATAAGAATATGTTATTGTTACTAACATAGATGCCAATGGTTTTCCATTACAAACTTTGTCCACTCTTTCACTGCTTACCATAGTTCCATAATAGTCATAATAGATGGATTTAATTTGTTTATTTTTATATTAAGTACATGGTACATAATGTTTAAAATAATTATGTATATAAAATACAGCCCTTTTGATATTAAAGAATTTGAGTATTCTGTTATATATTAAATAAATTATAATCGTATTTCACTTAATAACTTTAAAAAACTCACATGGTAATGATACTTTTAGTTACAGACTGATTACAGAAGTAATTAAAAATGAACCTGATATAACAATAACATCATCAAAAATTATCATAGTAAACAAAGAAAATATGAAACATACAATAAAAGCAAAAGCAGATTTTGAGTGAGTAAATTGTTTAAAATTTAAATGAATGAATAGGAAAATTTGTTCTAAATAATATATACTTTTAAATTTTTGAAATGATGATTAAAATATGTAGGCAGTTACACCATATAAGTATGTATACATTGTAGAAGTATGTATATGGTGTGTGCAGTGATACACAGAAAAGAAGGTAGTTTTTCTTCAAGCTTAAGAGGACTCCACTACCTGTTTTTTAAGGGGTTTTATATAGGAAATTTTAAGAAAAATGAAAATCCAACAATTTAAAAATATTTTAATATATTTTAAAAGTACCTAGTTAAAAAGTATTCCTGTATTAGTTCCACTTTTTATTGTTGTGTAATGTTTTATCTTCTTCTTATTGCTCATCAATCAACAATATATATTAATTCAAGAAGACATTCTTTATTAAAATCACCTTATTTATTTATAATTGAAAAACCTTAATAATTTACATACAACATAGTGAAACGACAGCGAGACAACGAACGACCGACGATATATACAATGCGATGACGGCTTCGTTACAATGACAACACTAGTGTCAGTGTGTCCAACATTATTACATTATTATAATATTATATATATCCGAAACATGTAATTGCAATATTTGTTTAAAAAAAACCACTTTCGTAATTCAAGGTGTATGGCTTTCAGAATGATTGTATCATTAATATTGGCACTAAATAAAAGAAGAGAACTTTTTTTAATTTTTGACAGAGGATTTTTTTGGAAGTATTTTAAATCTGTATTAGCTAATCGTTAAAATTTTAAAATTTTACAATTTAAAATTTCTTATGAAAAATACAACTTTAACATTAAACAAAAATCTATCTATTGAGATTTATTTTAGAGGAGTTTGGATAGTTTTCACAATTTTGTCACATATCATTAAAAATTATTTTACGTTACTCTGACGAAAATAAACCACCAGGGGTATTTGTATCAGTGGTCATTCACTTCTCATTCTCCCAACTATGGTATATAAAGTTGAATTAGATTGGTGTATTTCAGTGGCATATTTAGAATTTTGCTTTGGTATCATATATGATAAATCCAGAGAACCCCTCCATTTTTCCAAAATATGCATTTTAACAAAACTATTGGTATTTGGGAAAAAAAACCATAGATTTTTAAGAAAATTAAATTTATTAAATGTAGATAGTATTATTATAAATAAAGTGTGAGATATGTGCTATAAATATAAATTATTAAAGAAAAGATTTCTTGGCTAAATAAGTATGTAATACCTAAAATAATTGAATATTTCTAATCATACTTTTAAAAAAAAAACTTTTACCTCTTTTAGAGTATTTATAATATATGTATTTTAAGAACGAAATATTTGAGGGGAATATTTTTAATTGCCAATTTTATTTTCCACCTCTTAAGAGGATGTTACACTCTATTTTTGTAAAGTCTATTTTTATGAAAAATTAAAATCTAACAATTTGAATATATTTAAATACATTATGTATTTATGGCCATGTCTTCTAAGTTTTACTATTTACAATTTAGATTATACAATATATATTTTATTTTATTGTATGTTAATCAAAAATAAACTATAAAAATGGGTTTCAATTGCATATGTCCTAATTATTTTCACCTTTTTTGTATTTATTTACATTTTTATTATTCATTACAAGTAAAAAATGCAAGCGTTATTTTCAGCGAATATTGACAAATGTTATACTAGACTTTTTAATTATTTATAAAAAAAAAAGAAATGGTTAATAAACATTGTTTGAGATATTCTAAAAACAAAAAAAAAACAAAAACAAATTTCCGAGCCTTAATAATAAGTAATAAATATTATAAATATTTACCTAACTATAGTTATTAAACAGTTATTACCAAAAACAGTATTTCAGTTTCTGAATTGAAGGTATGATTTTCAGGGTTTAATATTATAATACTGGGGTTTCCAACCTTTTTTTTGACTCATGGCACCCTATAGCATTTTCTAAAAATCTGAAGGCACCCTATAGTGGTAAGGTGATATTTTGATCCATTGACTTTAAAATTCAAGGATCAAAAAGTTCTATGCAGATCTAAATGTCAACTTTATAGTAAGGTGACAATAGACCATTATAGTGATGACGTCACAAAACAATATGATAACGCCAACGGTTCCAAATAAAACCTTATCACGGTTCAATTCATAATGAATTACATTAAAAATTAAAGTATTTTTTGATTGTTTTAATATTTTAATATATAATAAAGTTTAGGTACCTATATTAAGTTATTTATCATGGTTCAGTGTTGGGCACCTATGTGCAATCATTATTCTGAGAAAGATATGTGCAAGTTTTTTCGATTCCCTTCTAACTTAAAAGAAAGAAATGCGTGGGCTAAATGTGTGAGGTATAAATTACTTTATACATTCTATAACTTATTATAAAAAAAATAGATTACTATAAAAATAATATTTTTTTAGAAGAGATGATGCATTTCCAACACAAAACAATAAAATATGTAATTGTCATTTTATCGATGGGACGCGAAAAAAACGGATTTGAATGGAATAAAAATAATCTTTTTAATTTCAAGTCTCCAGAAAAAAAACAAAGGTTTATTTTGTAATTCTACAGGGTGAACAGTGGTAGCTGGACAGTTTTTAAATGAAGATTAATGTCTTTATTTTCAGCTAAAAATTGATTTATTTTATAAATGTTAAAGATCAATAGGTACATTAATACATTACCCATAAATATTTAATTTTAAATTTTTGATTTTACTTCATTTTTTTACCTTTTTGGGTATTTGTTCCTTTTTTATTGCATTTTCATTTCATCAATTTCTATCTTTAAAATATATTACACCATGAAATGTGTAGTGTCAAAATATATTCATGTTAAGGGAATAAACAAAAAATGATTTAACTTTTAAATGCCAAGTATTAAATTAACATTGTTTTATAATTTTTAATCACCTATACATAGTACTTACATATATATATATACTTTAATTTATAACAATTTATTACTTTAATTTAATTATAATTTTAAAATATAACTTTTGTTACTTCGCCTATATTTTTTGGGTTTGGATGTAATTTTATATTTTTTAATGTGTGTACCAATTAAATTCATCACCCTATGCATGATGAAATATTTCATTAAATGAAAATAATTTTAATTGAAAATTAACTAAAAACCTATTCTTCATTTAAAAACCATTAGACTATCATATATATAGGATCTTTTCTAAAAAATTAAAAGCTCGTAAAAAAAGACGAAGATCCAATTTGTGTTTTCATGTGTTTAACTTGATTCCAACTCTTCAAATAGGTACAAACCATTCCTAAAAAATTAATTTCTTTATGCCCTATAATCATTTCTTGATTATCATAATATACATTAAAAAATAATAAATATAAAAATAACTGTGCTAATATGAATGGACATGTGAGCAGGGATAATATACATTATGTTAGAGTGTATGGATTTAGAGATAGGAATGAGGCTACAGAAAGAGTACTTGATATTGTGTCAGTGTATGAATTAACAATATTGTAATTTTTTTTTAGGAAGATAAATAAACATTATATAATATAACAACACAACATAGGTTGGTGGTTATGGTGATTTGGTGTAGGAAAAAGAGGACACACAAAAATAAATGTATGTTGAAAGAAAGAGAAAAAGCGAAATACTAATGAATAGGAGGAGGATGTAATAGAGAATGATATGAGGGGGACAGGTGTTTGTGAGAAGGATATGGAAATATGTGTATTTATGACTATAATATAATATAGAGCGAATTCAAATTTATTGGTAACGCAAAATATTTTGTAATATTTAAAAAAATGTATTATTATTGTATTATATAAATAATAAATAATTTTTTTAACATAACAACCCATTTTCTTAATCAATTTTTGTGCTTTTGTAGTATTTATTTAAATGTATTAACATTAAATTATTACCTGTAGGAAGAGAAAGCATGTAGTTTTGGAAACCATAGATACAAATGACACACCAGAAATTTTGCCCACTACCCAAACAACATTACAGTTATATACCAGTATTCCTAATTCTATTGATCAAGCCATAACATATTCTGAAATGTATTTTTTAAGACAAAAAAATGAAAAATTAAAAAATGAAATATTATCATTGAAAAACCAACCATTTGGTTACCATTCAATATCTAACAATGAAGAGATGTTTATATTTTATACTGGCATAAGTGCTAATATGTTTAACATAGTTATTCAGTTATGCAATTCTGTTTCATTTGATTATATTTATGGTGGGAAAGTAAATTGCTTATCTATAAACGACCAAATTTTGATGACTTTCATGAAACTTAGATTGAATTTGTCTTGTGTGGATTTAGAATTTAGATTTAATACTAGTAAATCAACAGTATCAAATATTGTTTTAACATTTATAGTTTTATTACATCAAATATTATACAAAAATTTAATGAATGAGATCCCTACACAAGATAAAAATAGATTATGTTTACCACATTGTTTTGAAAATTTTTAAAACTGCAGGATGATAATAGCCTGTACAGAAGTATCCTGTGATGTTCTGAGCAAATTATATCAACAAAAAATAACATATAGTTCTTATAAACTTAGGAATACATTAAAAGGTTTGATAGGAATAGCACCTAATAGAGTGGTAACTTTTGCAAGCAAACTTTACCCAGGATCAACATCGGACAAAAAATTGTTTCACACTGTGGTGTTTTAGATGTATTTTTACCTGGAGATCTTATTTTAGCAGATAAAGGATTTCTTATATCTGATATATTACCAAATGGTGTTTATCTAAATATTCCACCATTTTTAACGTCTCCACAATTTACTCCGAGTGAAGTAGAGAAAACAAAAAGAATTGCTCGAGCATGTATACATATTGAAAGAGCTATAAGAAGAGTTAAAGATTTATAATTTTAAATCACATCCCCAAATCACTGTTTAAAAAATCGTCTATTATTTTTCAATTATGCCCTTCAATTGTTAACTTGCAAAATCCTTTGATTAAAAAAGTTGAAAATGAATATAAAAATACAAATCATGATGAATAAGAATTCTACTTTATATAATATAGTAACCGTCATTATGTTTATAATATAATAAACAAAAAAAACAAGAGAATCTTAATTTAAAAGTTAAAACATAATACTTATATAAGTACCCTAGTACAAATTAATTAATATATTGTTAGTTTTACAATTAAAAAATCATTTAAGATTTTTGCTCAAGTAACCATGGAATGTAATTATTATAATAAAATTGTAACAATAAATCAATATTTGAACTCCACTCTGGATCTTTTTCAATCTGTACAACAATCATCATATTTGGTATCCAAATGATTAAAATTGCATTTGTAGATTTAGTTAAATAAATTTCTCCTTGTATTTGATTATAATATGGATGTTTATCGTTTAAATTAAAATCATTCAAGTTTGTATCAAAATATATTATATAATCTTTGCAATCTGTCAAACACTCTTTAAGATTAGAATTGCGATATTTATAGGGACATTTCACTTCTATACAAACTTTATTTCCTTGAACCATAATCCATCAGGACTGGCTCCTAATAAGCCTGATTCATGGAGCCAAATTCCAGTACTTTAAACAGTAATTTTGTACTTTTTTTAAATTCTTCAATGGCAGTAATTTCATGTGTACGGTCCCATTGTATTGATTTCATTGAATCAATACGGTACTGTCCCACAAGTGTTTTATATAATGATATCAGAAATGTAGGTTTATTTTTTTCTCATACACATCAAAATTTTATGAAAATTACTTGCGGTTAATCTATATTGCCTATAGAGAGACCATTTAATATTTTCAGATTGGCCTATAGTTTTATTTGCAATTTTTTCTATTTGATTCAAATCAATTTTAAATAATTTATTTAAAAAATCTATTTTATTTTCTTCCAATCTAAATTTGTTAGAAAAAATAACATTTTCTAATAGTAGTATTTCAGATTCACTTTTAAGGGGTTCAGGCGATCATGGTTATTAAACCATGTGAGTCCTACTACTTGTTTAGTTTCCTTAATATTTTTTAAGAACAATGCTTTTAAGTCACATGCAGTATTATTAAATACCACAGAATTATCTGGATAAAGGTCATCTATACATTTAATTTCTTCTTCAGTTGATCCTTTTTTTTTTCCAAGAACATTCAATATCTGTAGAAGATATGTTTTTGTGACCCCAGATTAATAAAGCAGCCATGTGGGAACATTTTGTTAAACCTCTTGGACATGTGCATTTTGCACTTACTATTTCAGAGTTGTTAAAATAAATCTACATTGAACCCAAACAAAAAAAATATTATTATTATCATCTAATGAAAGCTATACAATTAAATAACTTTTTAAAGTTTTTGGTTTAATTTAACTTGACTAAATTAAGTTATTTTAGACTCTGAGCATAGCGATGAATGTATTGGTTTTACATTATGTTTTATTTTTTGTATGTACCTATACACATTTTTGAACAGAAAGAGTAAAGTAAGTTTTCTGGTATATAGTATTTTTTATAGGAATTTGTTCTAGTTGGTACTTTTTAGAGGTCATTTTTTGATTTTCTAAGTAGTTCTTAAAAACGTAACAAAAAACTAACTTTACAAGGGAAATATCACGAAAAGTTGTTATAAATTACAAAATAACAAATAAGCTATTCATGGTTTACCAACTATATAGGTAATATATGAGTACCAAATTAAAATGCCAGAAATTTTTTACATTTACACCAAATATTTACTTTTGTAATTTTTATTAATCATATAAATATTAAAAGTACCTAATACTTATGTTATATAGGTACATAAAAGCTTTGCTCAGAATCGTTTTATCAAAAGAAATGATTTATCATTGATTTCAAATTCAATAAAACCACCACTAGTGACTAGTATCCTATCCAATAAACGAAATGCTTCTCCCCCTGCTGAATACCTTTTTTTCATTAACTTGCCATATTTGTTAATATTACCTCTATATTATGAATTATATTTTTCATGCTGGCTTTCACTTTTCCATAAAAAACTCCCATAACAAAATCATAACTAAATACATTTCCACTATTATAATGATTTTCACCTTTTGATATTAATTTTTGATCACCTATAAAATCTATTATTTTACTAATTTTAATTACTACCATTATGTAAAAATAATTATAAGAAAGAGTATATGATTGCTATTAAAATTAATTAATATTAAAGATTACAATTTATTATTTAATATATATAATATGTTATTATAAAAAAAGATTCAAAAATATTAATCTCAATGTAATTTGTCATGCATCGAACCGTGATAAGGGTTTGTTTGGAACCGTTGATGTTATTACATTACTTAAAATTTAAATTTGAGGGGATATTTTGATCCTGGATAAAACATTTATCACCAAAAACAGTATATCAGTTTCTAAATTTAAAGTATTGATTGCCAAGATTTAATACTATAATATAGGTTCCCAACCTATTTTGACTCATGGCACTCTAAAGTATTTTCTAAAAATCCAGTGGTACCCTATAGTAGTGTGTTGTGTATTTATATTTTATAACTTCAGTTGTCTTTAGCTAGGTATAAGTGTATAACCGAATATATTATACACATATTTTATAAAAAAAATTAAATACTTTTAACATTAATTATTAATTAATTATATATTACTAAATAGGTAAATAATGGGACTATAATGGTAACTGATATTATACAAACATGTTTTAACTTTATCTGCAGATAAAGTAAATATGAGTATTATGCATTTTTGTTTCAATAAAACTGGGACTAGTTTGATTTGATTCACCAGAATTCTTCCAACTTTCATTTTTTGACAATATATTTATCAATTATTTAAATTAAAACGAAATTATATTTAATTGCAAGAGATTGATTGCAGTATGTATCATAGTAATATCAAAGACCAGACTGATATTATAAATTATAGTCACAGACATATATTTTAAACTAGATAGCCGCCATAGTTTATATAATTGAAGCCAGGCAGTCATTTGCAAGTTGGGCAATGTTTACAATCTGTTATCAATATTAGTGATAAAGTAACAATATAGTATGTTATTTAAAATAAAGTACTGTGTCTGTGCGTTTATAGGTATTTTTGGTATTACACTCAAGTACATTTTAATTAAATTAGTAATCAAAACCATCTTGTGAGGTCTTTCCAAAATAGTACTATTACAATCAACTGATTAAATATGTTATGTTCAAGAGACTTATATATATTGATACAATATTATTTTGTTTAAATTTGGTATATTAAAACTTGTTAAATTATTAGTTAAATTTAAAAGTTTTCTGCGTCCATTATTATCTTAAAACTACTTTTAGAACCTAAGATTAAGCTACCATTATTTCTTAAATTTACGAATTTAGAATAAGTTGATGAAGAATGGTAATTATGATCTAATGTTTCTTTTAAAATAATTTTTTTATAAGGATCTATTGTTTTTATAATATTCATAATTATATATCCTAATATGTAATATAAAATATTTTCTTTGACATGTTGTACAGAAGAACTTAAATTGTAATCTATTTGAAATATCCTCATTTAACTTATCAGATTCATAGTTATTATCATCAATGAGTTTCACCTTTTTATTCCACTTAAAATCAAAAATTTTACACATGACATCATCATCAAATGTATTACAGTTACTATCATTTTTGCATTTTAAAGCATTTTTTTCAATACAATTTGAAATTGCAGTTTTTAACTGTATAACGTTAGGATTATTATTTGATCCACCCCTCTGTCTTATTTGACCAAATAAAAGTTCCAAATGATCTTGGGAAAATTTGTGTGTGAGAAATATAATGAAAATTGAGTGAATCATTTACAAATATTGATCTTGCAATGGAAAAAAGTGATTTAACGTCAATAACGAATCTACGAATGAATGATTTTTTATTTGTTGTATGTAAAAGTTTATAATTAATTTTAAATTATACAAGTATTTAATTAAAGGTATAATCTTATTTTCCAAAGCATCAATATTTTGTCTTGAAATGGTACATTTAAATTTTTTGAAAATATACTTTTTGAATTTAAAAAATCTAAAATTGTATCAATTACCCAACAATACTCTTCAGTTGCATCTATATTTTCAAATTTTGAAACACCCTGTTCTTTTAAAAAGTGTAACACATCAGCAGTATATGAAGAGGAAAGGGTTTGATCAGCGTAGAAAATTTTCATTTTATTATTATACCATTTTATATGAGAATTTGAATGTTAATACGGATAAAACCAAGATCTGATTTCAACACTTTACAATTACTGAGTGTATTGCTAGCTAGTTTTAGGTTATATCATGCATCAGGAACAAAATACATTTATCATGAGTACCTAATTAGATGAGGAAATCATTATTTTATATCACTTTAGCTATTTCCTATTTCGTAATCTAATATTTTCATCATAGAAAAGGTAGTATATGCCCCGTCATATATGAAGCCCCAAATAGTTAAGCCAGATTGATGGGAATGCCTTAATATCGAATTAACAAGTTCCACTTGAGCAACTGTTGTAATTTTATTTTGTAGTATATAACCTATTGGCAATTTCCACTTACCATTAGGATTCACAAGCTTCAAAATTCAATTGCTAGAGTACCTGTTTCCTCTAATTGCAGTGCTTCACCAAAGTCATAGTAACCAACAAACTTGTCAAATTTGTCACTTCATACTACTTGTCTTCTTATTACTATAGCATTAAAACATAGATTACAGTATTTATCTTGTGGATCTAATGTTTGCAGAGCTTACAAGACTTCACTAAATATACCAGGTTCCCCATTAACTGATGAAGTCCAGTTCATTATTGACTTGCTGTTTGGTAATATTAAGATAGATCTACTCATAAACAAATGATTATTAAAAAAAAAAAATTGTTTTACTAAAAATACAATATTAATTAATCATAAATATTTAAAATTTAAAACCTTATTAAGACGGCCAATTATTTTAATTTATTATTTTTCTATATATAAGCTTACTAATATATTTGTTGTTCTTCTTCTTCTCCTTCGCCTTCTCTCCCAACTATTTGGGGTCGGCCACCCTGGTCCTACACTTCCACTTAACTCTATCTCCCGCGTCTTCTTAACTTACTCCCACCTTCTTCATATTACTCGCCATTACATCCCCCCAACTCTTTTTCGGTCTTCACCTCCCCCTTTTACCAACAACATGCATTTCCCTTACTAATCTTACTGCCTCAGTCTCTTCCCTCCTTAATACATGCCCGAGCCTTCTCTCTCATTTTGT
>JAIPRL010000786.1:80866-112508 GCA_025469235.1 Pemphigus obesinymphae | reverse complement strand
GGATATGAAACACAGGATTAAGTGTGGATGGACAAAGTGGAGAGAAGCGTCAGGTATTCTGTGTGATAAAAGAATCCCTATTAGGTTAAAAGGTAAATTTTATAAGGCAGTGGTGAGACCTGCAATGGTGTATGGAACGGAATGTTGGGCAGTAGATAGAAAGATAGAACAGAGAATGAGTGTCGCTGAGATGAGAATGTTAAGGTGGACGAGTGGAGTTACTATAGAGGATAAAATAAGGAATGAGTATATATCAGAGGTAGTATAGGGGTAGCTTGGAGGTAGTATACAATGTGAGAGAGAATAGATTAAGATGGCTCGGACACGTATTAAGGAGGGAAGAGACTGAGGCAGTAAGATTGGTAAGGAAAATGCATGTTGTTTGGTAAGAGGGGGAGAGGAAGACCGAAAAAGAGATGGGGGGGAATGTGATGGCGAGTGATATGAGGAAGGTGGGAGAAAGTGAAGAAGATGCGGGAGATAGAGTTAAGTAGAAGTGTAGGACCAGGGTGGCAGACCCCAAATAGTTGGGAGAGAAGGCGAAGGAGAAGAAGAAGATTTGAAAATTAAAAATGTTTTAAGTTCAATACTTATGCAAACCTGACAAAAAGGTTAACAGTCTTTGGTAGAAATACTACATAAAAACAAACTACAGGATAGATCATGACAGTTGTAAAATATAATATTAATACATTGATTTTGTGTACTTTTAAGTTTCAATCGATACATTCGACGCAAAATTACGTCCAAAATGATCAATGTGGCCAACCTTCGCGTAGTGGACAATTCCTATTCCACATTCAATGACGGTTGGAATTATGAAATACCGACTTATAAATATATAGGTAACATATATATAATAATAAATATATAATATTATAAATGTTAACAATTTACAAATTGTATACGATTACTTTTATAAAATCCTTTTCCATCGAGTCTAAATGCTAAGTGTATAACTGATTAAAACGTATAAAACATATTACGATATTTAGACTAAAAATATGTAATAAATAAATAAATAAATAAATAAATAAAATAAAAATTACGTCTCTTTTAGAGTTTCTGTTGTTGATGCGAATATCGAAAATTATACGTTTTGCGTCATGTGATAACAATACAATGATAGTACCTACCATATTATTGATGAAGTCGGTGGTGGATTTGGGGAGGGACGTAAGGGGACGGAGCTACTCTTCATTTTTTGCATGTTGAACAGCGTACCCCTTAATTTGTTTATCGAGGAACGCAAGGAACGCAATGTTTGTTGTAATTTTTATTTAAAATTTTTAAAAATTATAATTTATTTTTGGAAAAATCTTGAAATTACGAAAATGAATGTTTTTTTGTCCTTATCACATAATTGGTTTTAGATAAAAAGCATGATATAAAATGTTGAATAGTTGATCTTATTAAATCATATTGGTATCATATATAGGTAATAAATAATAATCTTCATTATCCGTGAATGGCTAAAGCGTAAAACGATGGCGAAATCAATGCGACACCGATAAACTTCATTTCGGTCTACATCTACAACCATCTCGACTATTAATTTAAAAGGAAAAGTGTTAAATTATTTTGAAAGAGCAATGCTTAAACTGTGCTATCTTGAAAATATGTAACCTAACAATGATGTAAAAAAAAATGTTGGTTTTTTCGTGTTCTATAATAATCTAAAATGTTTTTTAAAATGTCCCCTGGTTAAGAAACTTTGGATAGGGGGTGTGGGGGACTAAGTCTTCCACGGCTCACTTTTTACCTCTAATATGTCCCGGAACGCTGATTTTTGGACTAAACTCAGAGTCCGTCCTTATTTGTTTTTCCAATTCAACCACTGGATAAAGTAATATACCAAATAATTATTTTCAATTATAATTAACGTATACCTATATTTAAAATTAATTCGTAAAATGTAATAATACGTGCCGAGAGTATTGAAAAATAGATTTATTATTAACAAGTTGCTTGGCAGGACATTATAAAATATACTTATTTGAAATAAAATATCTTAGGTATACTATAATATTACCAATACACACCTATATTAGACAACGATACATAATTTTATAACGACTGTAGTATAGGATCATAGTTTAATAATTCTGGTTTATATTTGATTCACCGTCGTATGTTACTTATTACTATCTAATTTGTTTTTTATTATTCATATACTCTATGTATTATGTTTATAAATTTTTATTTTTAAATTCGCATTATTTCTAATCACATAAAAGTTTGCTAAATGACTATAATATATCAGAGTTGGGGGGTTAACACGTCCCACCGTTGATTCGTCCCTGTTTGTGACAATGTTTCAGATAAAAACTAATATGGGATCATTCGATAATATTATATATATATATATATATATATATGTAGATAATGAAAATGATAGATTGAGTTCATGGAGGGGGGGGGAAAGTCAAATAAGTTAAAAGTAAAATTAGCCCAAAGGTTCTTTATTCAAAAATGAATATAGTTGATAAACGACATTTTTTCTCGTCAAGTTAAAATGAAAATAAAATTATTGACTTATTTGAGCTGAAATAAAAAATTAAACTCTACAATAAAACAATTTAAAATTATAAAAAAAAATTTATAACAAAATGTCAAAAAATGTAAATATTGTTATTATTATGAAAGGTTTAATAACACCGCACGTGTTCTAAAATTAATAGGATATGTTATCGCGTCCATTTTTATTGGGTTCTGTATTTTTAAACAATTTTAAGAAATATGAAAATCTAACAATTAAGAAATGTTTACACTACGCATTTTAAAAATAAATAATAATTGGTCCCATTACTATATAATTTTTTTTATTGTAGTGGTTTTTTATGAATTTATAAAATGTAATTGAAAATATTACTTTTGTATTTCTCATTTATTACATTTAACTTAAAAACATCGTAGGAAGATGAAAGGAAAAATATATATGATAAAAACAATATTATCTATAGTGCTCTACGTAGCCGTTTTGTAACATATATACATTTAAACACGTTTTATAAGTTATTAAAAAACTAACTTTTTTTTAAAATAAAAATATATCTTGAAAAAATTTATATATCGATAAAAGGCTACTAGATAATGTTGATATCTATAAATTACTTTTCGTTTCATATTTCTAAGAATTTTGTAAATTGTTAAAAATTAGAAACGCTAACATGGGTTTTTCATTGAAAACTGTCTACACTGACATCCTCCATACGCCATACCGTCCATTTTCAAAGGGTTCACTATAGGTAATTTTTAAGAAATTGTTTGAAAAATGAAAATTAAATAATTAAAATATGTTGAAATACATTTTAAAAGTAAACTAAAAATAGTCCCATAATCGCGTCACTTTTTTATTGTTATTTAATCAAGACATGTGTTAAAAAAACACGCTTACGAAGAACATACAAAATAGTATTTTAAAATGATTTAAGAGGTAATATACCTATTATAAAACTAATAAAGCATAATATTTTGGAGACGATCACTTCGGTGTTTCATGATATTTTAACTTTATTGTTCAATATTGCTTGTACAAAAAACTTATTTTTTACTTTTTATTAATGAAATTAACTTTTTAGTAATTAATATTTTTAAAAACGCCGACGAGATCGTCTCTAAAATATTGTTCTATATATAATATACTATATATGATGGATGTTTTAATTCTAAAATCATTTCAAGAGGTCATTTTGTTTGTTTTTCGTAAACACGTACCTATATAGGTATCTACTATACTAAAAATTGTTGGTCCTCTTAACATAAATATGTGTGTTGGGGTTATGGTATTAGATTTCGACAAAAAAAAATCTCATCGTATTAACTCAACCGAATGATTATAAAAATCAATACAAGTGTAATACATTATAAATTTCAACTAATTAAGTCAATCGGTTATTATGGCAAAAACAATCGACTATAGTTGAGCCGAAAACATTTAAAAATATTGACTTTGTAATAACAGTTACCCCATAGTCCATACCGAAGTTACCCATTTTGTGAATGACAATAACCTATAATTTTCACATTTAAGTAACGGCTAATTAATAAATTAATACAAATACAAATATACATGGTAATAAAAAATACATTTTACATGAGTTAATTGATTTTCCTTTTAATATAAGTTTTTCAACATAATATTATAAAATATAATAATATATAGCCTATTTACATGAAAAAAAAAATTCACAAATTAAAACAAAATTAGGATAACAACAATATTAAGTTACAAATGTTATAACAGTGTTATAAAGAAGATTTTGGTATAAAGCACCATTTTAATTATAAAATTACGTTTTTTTTTCTTTAACTAAATATAAAATATTATAATTTGTATTATAAGTATTATAATTCATAATAGTAAAATCTATAGAAAAAAAAAAAAAACAATACAACTTTTATACTATATTTTATATTATTATTGTATACATATAAGACATAATAATATGTCATACGTATATATATATACAATTATATGTATGTAAATATATATTTATATTATTATATATTTTCTAATATTATACAATATACAATATATATTAATAGGTATAATGTTATGATACTAGACGAGTGTATCTACGAATTTGCTAACAAATCGACGTCAAGTGAAATCGCGAAATTAAATATTTTTTTAAACAATCAATAAGTCGGCGAACAGTAGCTGGTGGTAGTTAGGTACGTTATAAATTATTATCATTAGGTATACTTCGTCGATGTTTAAAAAATGGAAATAAATATTATCCGCCTGTCATAGTTAATGTTTAACTCTAAATAAAAATACTATAAATAATAACTGACGTCTATATATAAATATATATTATTGTAATTTAGTCCATATGCACACAGCTTCGATTCGTATTACGTATTTATGCACTACTATATATTATTTATGGCTGCGATAAACGTTTAATTTTAATAAGTTCGTGTGCGCGCAGATCGTATATTGTGTATTTCTATACGGCCTACAATGGTTAGGTACTGCGGAAAGTATCGTAAATAAATTATGTTATTCTTAATAATATTATTCTATTAGTAAAGGTATTAAAATAATACAGAAACCCGAAATAAAACGAAACGACGTCACGTGTCGGCACGTGTTCGTGCTTATTTCGCTTATCTATACCCAGCATTTGATAACGCATCATATAACGCGTTATGTCTATACACTATCAATATTCTAAAACGTAAACAATGTTACCTATATTAACCGCCTTACACACTACGTGTTATAATACTTTCTTTTAATATTACGCAACGAAAATAAACAATATATTCGCTTAAAAAATAAAATAAAAATGTTATACAAATAAACGCGTAAACCGCACCGCGTAACGCAGCACTTTGTTAAATAATTTACATCATAAAAAAAAAAAAAAAAAAAAAACCAAAACAACGAAACAAACAGATCTCCTCGATAGTTTCGGACGTCGTTGTCGTCACGATTGCTATTACACATAATATAATATGGACGACCTACGTATCAGGTAACGTGCCGTTCGTGTAAAGTACGAACAACGATATTATAAATAAGTAAATATACATATTATGCGTAATATGTACAAAATTTCATTTTATTTTTTTTCATTTCGTTTGCTCGATTGTTTCGTGTAAGATTAAGCTCAGGTATATTATGTAGGACGACCGAGGACGAATCCTCGGCATCGGGTCGTTCGTGTGCATGGCCGCCTATACTCTACAGCCGTGGTCACTTATGACCAGCCACCGGTCAATTTGTGGAACAGCTCCTCGTTCAGTGTCTGGTTCACTTCTTTGGAACGCATTGACAAGAATATGTAACCACCGATGAACTCGTGTATCACCTTACAGTCGGCCGACTGGCAAGCGAAGATTATATTGCCCTCTTCGAATTGCACCATCATGTGTTTCACTTCCCAGTTGATGTTCCACGCCTGAATACAAAAAAGACAAAGGGGTGATTTTACCATCGAGACAAATAGTCGTTTATATTGGGGGTAAGAATTTATTATGCTAAGGGCTGAATTCAAAAAAGATCTTTGTAAAAATTTTCCGAAATTATCATCTATTTTCTAAAATTGTGGGGACCCTGGAGTCCATGGCCACGCTGGCCTCATCCTAGACCCGGCACGGATTATGCCTTTTGCACACGTACCTTCATCGTGTTGTATCTCCATGTCTTTATGTGATCGCCGGTCGTGATGTCCATGCGCATCAACCGGTTGTACGCTATACCCAGTAGCTCCTCCTTCTTATGGCCCATAAACTTGACGACAAACAACGACAAACCAAACTCGGGTAACGACTGCCATGCTTTGATATAATTCATCTTGGCTTCCATCAAAGTAAGGTCCTTGAGATTGGCGTGCGCTTCGAGTATGCGCTGGACGAGCTGCGTAAAGAATACATTTGACAATTATTATTATATCGACGATTTTCATTACATTATTTACAATCATTCGATTACGCAATCAACATTATTATTATTATTGTTCGGCTTACCTTTCCCTTGAGTTTCCGGGAAAACCTGTGTGGTATATAATCCTCGACCGTAATGTCCAACGATGACGGGCTGATCACTGGCGCCTGGATGATTGACGGATGTTGCATTTCAAGGAACGCTTTGATTGACTTGACTTCGGACTCGTAAGTGTGATCGGATAACGGGCGCCCTTTGGCCGCCAGTCTACAGGCAGCCATCCATTTGGCATATTGTTCCTCCTATATAATACAATAGTCAATTAGTAAAATTCAATAAAAACGTCGAATATTCAATTCAAAATAACTCAACACTTACACTTTCACATCTAATACACATTTCGGTCATGCCATCGGCACTAGGTACTTCCAGTTTTATACCAAACTTGTTTTGTGAAATGTTCACGTCGGGCGTCACCTCACATCCTTTAAGATTAACACTGCGCACGGGCAATGCACCAATATTTGCATCTTCCGCCGTTTTATACATTCTCAGATGTAAATCTCGACACGTGAACCAATACCGTTTGAACGCTTTTAAAGTAAATATTTTAGGCCTGGAGAAAATCGTCAATTATAACATATTCATATTATTATATTTTTTTCGAACGGTTCGATACTCACTCCAAGAATCTTAAGTAATCACACAACTCTGGGGTATGCGATATATTGTTTACATTGTTTGGTGACTGGAATCCTTCAAGTGTGATTTGAAGGTCTGATAAAGCCGCGTCAATGTCGTCATCTCCACTGGCCGACTCTATAAGTGGTTGCGGTTTACTTGCTTTTAGATTTATTTGAACCTGAAATTCGAAAATATTGATATTTAAATACTGCATTTGAACGCCAAATTCATATTAGATATATATGTAAAAATATTAGAAATTATGAACCTGTGCCTCGAAAATCAAAATATATTTTAAGCACAGTATTTAGACGTTAATTCTGCGTAATACAACAACAACATACTTGTAGTGCAGCAAACATTAAAGCTTCTTCTTCGGTACAATCAATTTCACCACTAAGCAAACTCCATTTGGCCTGTTCGTATATTTGATTGATGCGCACAGAGTCGAGCCTGGGATTTAAATCGTAGAACGAATAAAACTTGAAACGCAACTTCAATAAGTCATATTCTCTGACACCTTGTTCCATAATTGAGAGTGACGAATCTAACCATCTGTTTTGAAAACAATTCGTTGAACGTCAGCATTCATGTTACTTATCACAATATATATACTATATAATCAATTAATATTACATAAAATCGTTTTACTTACGCCACGTTCATTCTAGCCTTTTCCACCAATGACTTGGGTCTCAAGAGTTTATTTCGCGCATCTTGATTTGGTGACTGGGGACTATTTGCCAGCGATGTATCGAGAGAACCGTTTAACAGTTCCAATGATGTTACGTTTCCGTTCATTTCCGATTTGCTGTATCCTTTCTTCCAAGTGCCGTTTTGCTGTGAAAACAAATAGATAAATAAATGTATTTTAAGAACTTGCGATGCTTTGTAATTCGGATGGACTTTAAAGGATATTTTACTCACGGACACTGGTGAACTGACTGGAGTAGAATGGTGTTTCAAGGGAGCACATATGAATGGCGAAGACGACATGTCCAGGCTACCGGTGGAACCAGACGGACTGTGGCTGTTGACGACAAACGAATTCGTGTCTGATGAAGGCGTTTGACCACCGTTGTATTGCATTTCCTTCATGTTGTGTTTCAGATGGTACTGTTCCAGTGGTTTGCTCAGAGACAATTCTTCTGGATGTCTAATATCTAAACATGAGAACGCAGCATTATAAAATAGAGTAATATATAATATAATGAGTCGATATAAAGGACATTTTTTTTTTATCGTGATCACGTATTCTCTTTATAAATATAAATATCCATCTTTAATATTTAATTTTTATAAACTTGAGATACTTATTCCTTATGTCACTATATATTTATAAAAAGTGAAAACTTTTTACTATTTTTTAGATCTTATACTTTTCTTAATATAAGTCTATACCTATAAGTATATATATATATGTATTTCACTCGATATTCCGACATCCAATATTTTTCTGAAATTGTTGATGTATCAATGTCGAATATTAAACCAACAGTTAATTATTTATTAACAATTAATAAGAGCGGAGTTGTGTGGGACACTATAAAAACTAATCCCTTTACATAGGTACACACAATTCCTATCTAAACTTTAAATGCTTATAGATATTAAACTATTGGTTATTGATACATTTTGAAAACTATTCTGCTTCGGAATATATTCAAATCAAAATATAGGTTGCCATTTAAGAAAAGTATAAAACCTAAAAATAATAACAATAAGGAAAAAAAATGATGAACGAAAATGTTAATTTTTTTATAAAAATATAGTGAAGTTGGTACCTCTTGTTTATCAAATCGATAAATATTCACAGAGACAATATTAGACGAGCACGATAAACGAATCGCACTGTATACATGCGAGATAATTTCTTATTCTGATACTCACTAAGCTCTTTGCATATCTGTATGACGGCATTGAATGTTTTGATGGAAAAGTCCACACGCATGTCCACGTACCGGAGGTCCGGCAACTGGATGCGTGCAGTTTTGTGCATTCTAGTGAATTGCAGCTTGGCGTCTGCTTGCACTCCATATTGATCCAATGTTGACCGGGTCCGAGTAAGCCACGAGTTACGGTTTGGCCACCAGAGTGCGTGATCTGACCAGTCCATGGCGATATCTGTATAACGAACGAGAAAAAAATTCGAAATCAGTTTTAATTATTTATTTAAAAAAATCTTGTAAAAGTTTTGTTTTTTGTCTATCAGCAATATCTACACACGGTTCGTTTGAGGGAGGACAAGACGATTTTCATCGGGACGATATAATTATTATTAATTATTATTATCAGTATACCCAACCCCGAATAGCTCGTTTACTATAATTATAAAAGGGCATTTACTGTTAACGAATTATTCTTATTAGAAATTTAAAAAATATGAAATTATTCTTATTCTCCCATTTGAAAAAAAAAAATAAATACAAATTCGTTATTATTAATATTTACAAGCGGCGTATATTTCTCTCTATACGAAATGTATGATTTAATATTTTCATTTTATGACTTTCGATCAATTTAGTTTATAGCGAACTAAATTTACGATTTCTAAACAATGCACTTTAATACGACGTCCAGTAAACAAAATGGTTAACGTCGGCCGTTAGCGGTATGAATTTGCTGTTTAATGAATTTCAATCGTTATTGCGATATGTTATTGGTAGTTAATTGGCTAATTTTCCGTCGCAAATACTAATTGATAAATTAGTTTTGAAAACAAATCGATCAACAGACGAAAAATTGGTCACGCGATACTTGAGGAGAACAGTGTAATACAGTCAATCTATCTACATCCATATAACTCCGGGGTCATTGCTTTTACGACAGGTGAGATTCCGAATAACGTATTTTTCATTTTCTACACAACGACTCTTGAACATTTATGAGTAATAAGCTCCATCATTATACACTGCTTTAAATTCGTCCGACCACAGTACACAATGTTTAATATTACACTATATTATGATGAGATTATGTGACTGTCATCAGTTACTATTTGGCCCCGCAGCACTCCGCGCGGTCCGAGGAATACTCATTAAAATGTATTTCATCTCCGAGGAACGCGTATTCGTCGCATTCTTTCTGGCCGAACCGTTTTGCAGTTAAAAGTAATTAAACGAAACAACATGAAAAAAAAAAACCAATCCTTTTTTTTGATTTATGCGTTTGGGACATTAATCACCACTACTACTTTAATACATTATGTGGTTAAAACTGAAAACTGAAAATAGAATTCCGGTCGGTTTTCTTTTCACAACATATCGATATTATTTGAAGACTTGCGTTTATACATTATCCGTTCTCGATGAATACTTCTCGTATAACACGACAACCTATACGTTAGCCTACGTCGTACCTAATAATGTTTTCTATTTGCATGCAGTGTCGTATTTTTAGGACTTTGTGAGGAAAAATTTGTAAAAAGAAAAAAAAAAGGGCAATTTGCAATAGGAACTGTGATTTTCTGTCTACCTTTCCAAGTTCATCAATTATATCGTGAACCTATTAATTTGCCGTGTTCTACGAATGGATACTTTGTCGGTCCGTTAAATCTGCTCTAAAATTAAAATCAAAAAACTACTAGTAAAATTATTAAATTGTTTTGGTACTAGTCTAACCTCCTATACATAGTAGTTTCGATATGACTATCGGCTCGTTTTAAACAAGAAAAAATGTACGTTCCGGCGTTGAAATATACATGGGTTACGTACATGGTATTATTTTTTTTTATTAAGAGATGTATATGTTAGGGTGTATTTCCTATTATTACAATTTTTTAACAAAAAAAAAGGTCAAGGAGAGAGTTGCATGTCCCTAATCCCCTCCCCCCCCCTAAATACGCCACTGTGTACATAGAAATAGGTCAGGTCGCGTGTGTTTTCGCGTACAACTCGAATATTGATAATATTATTGTGTTTACGAGTGTACACTATACGTTTAATTTTACGATTAATTACTTCTCTAGTTTTAATTGACCATACGGGGATCGTTTGGGAATTTTAAATTAGTCACCATTTAAACGTCATAGCGTACAGTGTGACGTCACTATAACACCAAGAGAGTCGGACGGACGAATGGAAAAATTACTACATTTTTAAACATATTTTGCGGTAATCCGAGAACACTGTTGGCGACGACTCGGTTGATTTGTGTGAAAATACTGCTGCAGTTCGAAATGTCAAAACGTCGTCATCGTCGTCGTCGTCGTATAATATGGGAACAATATGCGCGGTTTTGCGGTTTTATATTATTACAGACGCCATTGAAATAAAATATACAGACACAAACACGATCGTATAGTAAACAAAGTTCGTATGCTATATATACAGTGTGTTCGAGATAACTGCAGAAAACACTCTGTGCCTTATCAAGTTTGTACGATGTTGGCCTTGTTAGATTTACGCACGCAGCGGTACGAAATTCGTTTTTCAAATGAAAATAATATTTATTCGCTTTAGACGTATTTTGACATATTTTATGATACCTAAATAAGCCGTTTCAAATTCATTTTATTTCAACTTTGCGATTTTTCGATTTTGTCGTTCGGACCGCCTGAACGATGTGCCCGTATGGACCGCAAAATCGATCGATTTATAATAATAGTATGTAATACGCTGCGACTCGGTCAATTTCGGGTTTAGCGGGTCGGCGGTGGTTTGTACGCGAACATTGTAATTGAAAAATTTGACCTGTCCCGGTTTTCTTGAAAATGGCCGATACGATTTGTGGAAAACTCGAGCAAACGTTAGGACTTGTCGAGCGCTACCTCGAGCACGGTGTATATTATATATATAGTAGATAGTGTGCACGCACGTAGACACATTTCCGGACTCTCGCGCCGAAAACCCCACCGAGTGAAAAAGGGATTTTAAAACCGGGCGATGGCGCGGCGGCCGAGTGCGGTCGGCCCGCGCGATTATGACACGTCCACGGGCCGCTGACGCGTACGTCTTGTACAAATATTTTCGTACGCTAAGCTCGTGTACGCACTGCGTTTTTGCCGCGGAGAGGTTATATTATATAGAACCTGCTGTTGTATCTGCGCCACTCGTGTCTGTGCACGTTTCTGTGTATCCGTGAGCGCGCGCGCGTGTGTGTGTGTGTGTGTGTTGTGACACAGTGTAATAATATAAAATGGTCTTTGGTCCGGCGCAAGGTTATTATTATACGCCTTACGAACGATTCACGCACACATGGTCGCACTTGCTGCCGTTGCCGTCCATTGTACCGTAAGCAAACGCCATGTATGGAAACTGAATTCTTCGTGCGGCCGACTGCCGCCAGTATATATATATATATATATATAGTAAATACGACGTGCGGCCCCGGCGGACACGGGGGACTGACTTTCTCCGCGTTCGGTCTTCTCCGGCGAGCTCGAAGAAACAATATCTAATAATTGATAACGTCGCGCTCGGCTCGACGCACGATTAGCGCCCGCGTTATCTATAACCGCCCGCCATACGGGTAGGTATACACACCCCGGCCGTATACCGCGGTAGCGGTCACGCGGGCGCGCACGGTGTAGGGTCGCGAATCCGCTAGGTACATCACCCGTTTCGACACGGGGACGAGAAATATCACCGCGGAGAGAATACGATAATATGTCGTATGTACGTAATATTATTATATATTTATAATGGTATGATGCTGTGGTCCGTCGCGCGAACGTGTTACAATAATCGTCATCGTGAGAGAGTGCGCCGCCGATCCGGCCCAATGAGAAAGCTGTCCGGCGACGGGCCTTATATGGGAGTCAATCCGACGGTTTCGACGTCGTCGTCATCGTCGTCGCCGCCGCCGCCGCCGCCGCCGCCGTTGTCCTTGTCACAATAACACTCGGGATATATTATTATTTAATACTCTATTTTCGTTAAATTTCATACGTATAAAATAAGAGGGGAAAACGAATATATCCACCTGTACTATTCATATATATATATATTATATATATAATGCTATATAGTCGCCACTTTGTCACATGTATTATATTTTACTTTGATGTATTCAAAATGTATCGTCATAATAATGATAATAATAATATTTCGACTTTCGGGGTCGTTGCGAAACGCGTTTTACATCAGACCGAGGTTACATTAATAATAAATAATACGAGGAGAGGAGGTTTTATGACGATTTCGTGGACGACAAATGTGTGTGTATATATATATATATACGGTTGTGCGTCATGTGTATAATAGAATCGTCAATCGTGTGTGCTCTGCACTAAGCTCGGGGTTTTCGCCGAAACGAATTATACGATCGGATACGTATCGACCGGAAGCCGGCGAATTATTAATGTGTCATTTCGCCGATTGGTTTATACATTAATATATACGCGATGCGTGTTTGTTCAGTGAACACACAATCCTCCGCCTCCTCCCCCCCCCCCAAAAAAAAAAAAATCGCACGATTTCGACGGACAATACGTCTAAACGATTCCGCGAGGGACGCGTCACTGACTTGTGGCCTAGGCCTTTCTAAATAGACCGTGCCTTGCCGACGATAATATACGCGTTCGATACTTTTCGTTGATAACGATAATTATTATTATTATTCGATCGGTCGCACATCGGAGGAAACGACGAAAAAAAAAACAAATAATAATAATAACAATAAATAAATAATGATACAAAGGTCCCCCCCCCACCCCGGAAAAGGGATATACGTACGAGCGGAGACAAAAGAGTTTAGTGCGCGATAATAAAATATGGAGTAAACGCACGCCCCAAAAACGGGACCGTCTGCGCATAATATAATTTAGTGTCGGGTCTTTTCTTTAAGGGACTGCCGTCTCGGATGTAACGGGCAAACGATTATTCGATATTATTATATTATAGTGCGGTGTGCTGGCATAATATATAATAGTGGATTCCCATATACATACATATACGAGTATATATATATTATACACAGGTAGGTACCGTTAAAAAACACTCGTAATAATAATAATAATAATGCCGATTAAATGATTTTTTTTTAACCCCCCCGGAGTCTATTATCGTTATAAAAAGTAACGTTGATTTCGGCCAAAAGTACCGTTTCGGGATAAAAAAAATGTCAATATGTCCCTAATTGTGCAGCCCATTCATTTTATAGAGTTTGCACGTATGGAACCGATTTTTTCGCGCTTTGCACAATGATTCGCACATTCACCTAACCATACCTACCTACCCTTTATATATATATAACAAAATATATACCTGGTTACTACTTATATAATATCCAACATAATATTATATAGGGAGACCCACAGGGCCACAAATAACGGATGGTTAACTGTGTATTTTGTTAGATGTACTCGTATGTCATGTACCTATATAGTTTGAAACGATGGAAATGAATGGAGGGAAAGGTCAATTTAGACTATGCGTTCTGCGTGTTTTGTTATTATACACGTAGGCACATCATCGTATACAGGGTGGCCCATAAACGATGGCGAATTTGAAACATTAATAAAAATAAAATTACCAACGGAATTAAAAAATATATTGAATTTTTTTTTTTTTTTAAATCGGGGAAAATCGTTTTTCAAAAACTACATTGTCCATTACCGCGCAAACACTCTTCGAATCCGAACACCTTATATTTTTGAAAACTCGCTGAACCTATTGCGCGTGGAATAGCCGCCATTTGGGAGTCAGGTCAGGATTTCCAAAGACCTAAATACCGGTCCACCACACGTCCATCCACTCACTTTTTCCCACGTATTTATAGGCAAAGACATAGTGAGGTGTGTCGGTGCTCTGGCGCGAAAAATGTATATAAATCGCCTTTAAAAACGGCAAAGGAGTAAAAACCAAAAAAAAAAAAAAAAAAAAAAAGAATAATTCCATGAAATTGTTTTGAAAACGTCAAAACGACAAAGAATAAAATTTTTATTCGTATAACGATTTAGAAATTGCGCCTTTGGTATTATTGCGCCCCCGGCAAAAGTCCTTTCGCCTGTGCCTAGATACGGCCCTGGTATTGAGTTTTCGCAAATTTTCCGTTCCAATTTGAAGAGTGTTTGCGACGTGACGGCATTATGTTGTACGGTTAAAAAATGATTGACCGGGCGTTTTAACTTAAAGAAACGAAAAATGTCATAATATTATACTATCTACTGATATAGATGACATTTTCAAATTCGAAAATATCTGTATATTACGGCTGCAATAGTACGAGCATAATATTATATTATTATATACATAAATTATATTATAACAGACAGGTATGTTATTTATCGCGACAATACAGTCGTTCTAATTTTGCTTTTCATTCGCCATTCTCCGGTTACAAATATATATTATATTCTTTCTCCCCCGGGCGGTCGTCCATTGTTTTTATGATTTTAGACAAAATTACCTATCCGCACACACTATATGTTTATACCTATTATATGTACCAAAGTCACAATACCGACCAAAGTCATCTACGGGACTATGCGCGCATCTATTGTGACCGGTCGGCGACTAAAATAATTCCCACGAAAAGGTCAAAAACCCGCGGGGGTGTGCTCTCTCCCCCCCCACCTCCCACCGTCGTTGAAAATACGTTATCGAGATTTCGGATTTGCCATGAATGGATCCGACGAGATTTATATCGTATATAATATACTCGCGTACACTATATTTTATACCTCTACTCTATTAATTGTATACGCTCTTCTTCGGGACGATTTCAAGGCACAACCTGCAGGGGACATAACATATTATGCACAAAAGTCAGCGGCTATACTTTACGGGAGTTCGTGTACGTTTTTCGTGATACATTCCGAGGGGGTGATTTGGGAAAAAAAGCCAAATTGTGTTTTAGTCCGGATTTCATACATAATAGTATAACGAAATAATGACAACCAGATATTTTTATTAATTTCTCATAATATACAATGGGTATAATGAATAAACAATTTTCGATTATCACAGATAATATTATAATACGTGTTAAATGTTAATGGTCAGTTAGTATTCTATGGTAATAATTTCATTGTATTTATTATTTTCTATTAACTTTGGATTCTGATTATTATTCATATGGTAAAGTATTCCAGATTTTTTAACAGCAATTGCACATTTACCATACCTTCCACTTTTACTGAGATTTTTTTAATATTAAGAATTTGAGAAGTAAGATTATAAAGATTATCGTTGACTATAAGCTCTATACCATATTATTATATCTGTGATTATTGAAAATGACTTATTTTTTTAAATTACAACAAATACAATGAAAAATACCTAGTTATCATTATTTTGTTATATTATTATGTTTAAAGTAAAACAATTTGTCTTCTTTTTCCTTGGATTTTTTTTCCTCTGGCTTTTTTTCCCCAGATTCACGTACACCTGTGCATACTGTACGCGCGCGTCTGATTTCGGACGACTGTTTATCCAAAATGTCACGTAATAATAATATTATATTATGCACGTCAATGATCGAAACGATGCGTATGATGCGCGTCGTTGTAATATTTATGATGGGATATTTTTTCACAGTAGTCGCGGAAGCGTCGCTAAAAATAAACGCTTTTCCGCCGGAAACACAATATCATAATGATTGTTGTAATATATTCTTTATACCTACGACGTCATGACAACATTATATCGTTCTATCCGAGCGACAGACGATCGGATTTCCTCGCCAGTACAATAATGTCCAATGATAACTATTCACAATCAGTGATCGGTTATTTCAGATACCACTACAAGTCACTAATTTCCGAAAATCTACTTGTTTTTTTCTTCCGAAAATCGACCCTTTAGAGATGGACGCACAGGTTGCGGCATAAACCCCTTAGGTCGGGTAAGTGAATATTGTCTGAATTTACCGTTGAGAATTACCTTTTATTCAGAAACACCTTTAATCAATGGTTAGGGAGTGTTATCTATATATTCATCGTTGAATATCGTCTTCGTTTCATAAAATCCCGCAAGCGACTCTCGACATTTTATCACTGCTGTTTTATTTGTAATATACAGAAAACCCCCATGGGTCAAGACACATTTAAAATGAATAACTAATTAATTATTGAATACGGAGCACTAGCAAGAGTCCGATATTAATTAGGCTTTATTTAACTTATTTATTGTCAATGACGTATACAGTTTTTGTAGGAAAACAATTTTCTTTGGCATCCCAACAACTAACCTTCAGTGACTTATGAAATTTCTAAAATAACTGATTCCAATGGTAAAAACTCATTTACACGCAAACATAATAATATGTCCTCGAAATCTTATTGCAGTTTTGAAAAATAACACGTCATATCTGTATATATATATATACCTATATAATAATATGCAGTTATTGCATAATAATGATTGGTATTGGTAATGAAACGAGGGCCGTTGCCGTAAAACTAATATTAACTGTTTATGTAAACGCATTAATTTTATTCAATAAAGTCGTTTAATATCTTGTAAGTACGAAAATATTGTGAAAGGCGAGAACTCGGCTATAAGTTGAAAAAATAATTGTTCGATGAAATAATTTATGTATTATACTTGTATATATTACGACTAAAGTCCGATATTGGCTAATGTGTACATTACATTACCTTTATACTATATATATATCAAATATGTACTTATATCTACCATAAATGCCAACGCACATTTTCAAACTATTACCTATAAGGTTAAAAAAAAAGCCAAATCGGACTTATAACACTTGTATTACCTACTAAAAAAAAAAAAAAAAAATTGAGTGTGACCCTCTTAAGTATTTGGTATTTATAAATATAGTTCTATAAAATTTATCGACAAGCCTTTAACCTTTAATTTTTTTTAACCTTGCAGATATAAGTAGGTATACATACTTTATGTTATTATGTAACATAAAGGTATTGTAATGTGTACATTAGCCAATATCGGACTTTTTAAATATAACATAATATATCATGCGTACTGTATTAGATATACCTTCTGTATCTCGCAGTAGTGTAACTTGGGGTAAATTCTGGGGGGGGGGGACATACTATAGTTAATCCTTTAAAAAGTATTTTGCAAAGAACTATAATGGAGTAAAGGGGGGAGGGAGTCTAGGGTTCATACTAATTTTTGATTTATTATCAGTGGTAATAAGCGATAATTATTACCAATATATCACGTTAAATTTCATATATTCTGTGCTATAATTATTGTGGTTTATGATACCTACAATGTGTATACTCAATATACCTACAATAAAATATACTTATTATATTTTACTATACAATATTTACGTTGGTCAATAATTATAGTTATAAATGTTAAAATTTTAAATAAATCTGAACAATAACAGAAGTATAACAAAACGATGGCATTGCCTCTCCAGTAAAATATCCCCCCTCGGTTTACTGCACCTATGGTATATCTCGTATAATATTGGAAGTCGAACGCTTATTGTTGTCGAAAGTGATTTTTTTTTTTTTTTTTTTTGTCGAAACCAGTTCGAAGATCGATACAAATTATTATTGTAATAACGCGATTCCAGCGAAAGAATAAACGCACTTAATAAAAAGAATCGTGTTTTTAAGTAGGTACACGTAATATCGTATAATATAGAGTACCACCGTCATTATCATTGTTTTTTTTTTCTTTTCGTTATTATCATTATGATTACGCGCGCGCTGCAGGTACATCCATTAATCATCCCTTGAATCACGCGTTATATTCTTCTCGGCGCGCGGATAAATACTGTGTTGGCGTTTATAATATTTTTTATTTTTTTTTATTTTTTTTTTTGATAATATACTGTTGTAGAATCGTATAACAATAATAATATAATACGTAATGACACGGAATGTCTATTACAATAAATCATGCAACGAAAATGGGATTACTTATTTCATTTGAATCGCGCGCGCGTTATAGTTGAACCCGAAATCGGATAAACGGTTTTGATGGAGAATTCTCATACGTCATGATTTATTATTCTATATTATTCAAACAATATTTGTCCGTGTAGGCGCTCTTTTGCCGCCGTATTTCATTGGTAATATCATATTTATTGTGAAATACACAATATATTCGAGCACACGTCATCTACCTACCTATAATAATAATAATATGTACGAAACGACATTTCGAAAAATAACGGTATTTGGCCATGTTTTCGCGTGCGCAATGAACTCGTTTCGTCCTGGAAAGGAAAACAACGTATCCTATTAATTTACCGATGAAACGTAATAGCTAAGAACATAATATAACAACACGGCCCGCGTAATACAATTTCGTTTCCTTCGGATCAGCGTAGGCACAAGACGTATATATATATATATAGGTATTGGCCATTATACAAAAGTACATACTCATTATAACTTATCCAGAAACGTCTTGTTGACACTTTCCTTTCGTAAAAGTATTAATATAAATAATATATATTTATGCACTTGATGTATATATTGTAATAATAATTCGTAGATAGAGCATGCCGATAGGTATATAAACGCGTATATCGCGAGCGTACCGGTTTTCCCGTATGATGTATAAAGACCCTGCGTCCGATTGTTATTACCTATTATTATTATTATTATTATTATTATTATTATTTTTTTTTTTTAAGTCCTATTGTTTACGGGAAAAATCTTTTTTTTCCCTCTCCTATCCGTACCGGTCCCGGTCACTCTCTCAATGTGTTTAATAAGATATAGGTTAGGTATATACACGTTTTCAGAGCCCATATTATACCTACACGGATAAAGAGAAAGAGAAGCCGCGCGATGCATACGCCTGGTCCTCGTCGCAGCCACCCACGGCGATGATGTTTTAAACACTCCGTTTATACGCCGCCGCCGCCACCGAGAAGAAAAGGCGAGTCTTGGCGACGATGATTTTTTTTTTTTTTTTGACGAGAGGAGAGAGAGAGAGAGAAGACAAGTAAAACTAATAACGGGTTACGCGCGGCGATAATTTAATATAATAATAATATAGAATAGGTAGTAATAGGTAACGCGATAGTAATATTATCCGACCAATAATAATATAATATTAATGCCAGTGTGTACAATGTGATTATCTATACCGATTTCACGTCAGCCGGCCGACACGAAGATCGCGGAAACACACGCCACCACGCGTCGCGTTTTTTTTTCCTCCATGATATTATTATAATCCGTATGTTCTCCTAAATACAGCGGGTTGATCATCAGCCGACTTTAGTCGTACCTAATAAGTACAGCGGTTTCTCAATGTGCTGAAGGCGAAGACGTGTAATTGCACGCGGATTGCTTTATATCAGCAATCCAATATTTTTCCGACGGATGGCCAACAAATACGATGGATTTGATGAGGATTGTTGGCGCTAAAATGGTCATCCGATGTCCATAAATTTTAAAAATTCCAGTCATCGAACAAACCTATGACTAACTTGAAATGCATTTAAATTGAGTTTAGAATTCTTAATAATAATCATAAATTCGGAATTTTTTCTTTTCATCCAAAAAGTTGTTTATATTTTGTAAATAATTTAATCCAAATAATAAAATGCACTTTGATAAATTATTACTCTTCATTTTTAGTTTTTATAAATTAGTTCGTCAATAAAACTACGAGAATTCCCTGCGAATGGCTGCAAATTGTCCATTTGTAAAATCAATGATTAGGCGGTGCTCTAATCGATAAATTAGTGGTTGATATTGGTTACTGGTATCAACCAATAATATGTTCCAGTACAAAAAAAAAAAAAAAAAAATGGTATTCGTAAATTTCTGTTAATCCACTGGACCAGCCGCTATACGTTGATTTCTGAATTTAGTTACATACGGATTATAAGTATATAGTTTCCGTACACTAAACTCCGTTGCTTCAGAAAACCGATAAATTATCGCGCCAAAGACGTCATTTCAATATTATATTATACGACTTAATGAAACGTGTTTTTACATTCGTAGTCCGGGGTCGGATCCATGTCAAAATAATATCTAATGGACATGTTAAAATTGTAACATTTTATATATTATACGCATAAGTGAAATTCAAATGTTGAATGTCAAATCCAAAATTATGGGTTATTTGAAGTATTAATTTTTTGGTGAAGCGTTATTGAAAAAGTCGTTAAGATTATCATTTACCGTACTATAATATAATATATAGGTGTAGCTGTAATATTAATGTTTATGACTGTCGGCATATCGTAACAATTTGATAGAACCGAACAAAAATACGCTGCACGTGTAATTTTGTAACGTAAATCACAAGGTTATGTGTACACAATAATTATCAAAGAAATATACTTTTCAAATCTGCATAAGAATGATCATGATTTTTATTGTGCTTTCCCGATGAGCTTTTTAAAAAATTATTACATAATATAATAGAAAAATAAAAAATATAAGAATTTTTTTTTTTTTAAACAAAAGTATTAGGATATATAGTAGGTATATAATATGTAAGTGATCAAAAAAATTTCATGGAACAAGCAAATGCCTTTCGTTTAAATAAATCATTGAAAGAGCTATATATATATATATATATATACGAATTATGAGTATAATTATTATGTAAAGAGTAGGGTAGCTGCTTATTCTATAATATATTTTTCAACAAATATTATTATGATTTTATCGTTATAAAAAAGGATAAATACCTGCACTTATAAAATACTTTTAAAACGTATTTAAATATTTTTAAATCTTTGATTTTTTTTACAAATGTCCTTAAAGTTGACTATATTTATAATTTTTCTTTTGTACTTATATATTTGTATAGTTTCAATTTATAATTTCCAAGAATTTTCTATTATTTCTATATATTTTATCGGTGTTATTGAATTTTTCATTCATACACTCGAAATTCTGCAATATATCGGTTAAGACGATTAATAATATCTGTCTCCTCGTACAGTAAAAATGTGCTGGCTTCGTATTTTCTACTTCTTCTGCAAACCGATAGACGATTCCACTCGATTTTTTTTTTGAATATTATATTGCTGCGGTGTTCATCCCGATAAAAAGATTCAGTTGTTCCGATTGTTTATTGAAATTGTACACGGGTGACTTTGATTTTTACATTCAGAACGGAAATTACTTACTTGGCGTCGACGACGATATTAAATTATAATATATAAGAACATCTGGAGACAAGGCCGTCTGCCATTCATACTATCACAATTATTATAAGTCATATTATACATAATATATTATATTATATGTATAATATATACCTATATATATATTCCTCTTCATATAACGTCAAAAATTACCTATCCGACTTGTTTATTATGTACAACAAATTGATTGTATAATATAAGTGGAGCAACAATATATATAACTATGCTTTGTTTTATTATCCGAGAGCCGCCTACACAATCGTGGGTTTCTTTAATAAAATCACTCAATCACTACTACTACACGGCTATAATGTATTATATACGTATACATTTTTACTATATTTGTCTCTATTTCGTATCACATTTCCCATGGTTTTAAGTACCTTCACAGTATACAACTAACATAAAATATATAAATATCAATAATCCGTTGAAGTCGTTTTGGGTTTCTAAACATAAGTTTATACACCTTACATCCCCAGTGCTGGATCAACATAATTTGTCCCCCGGGGCAAAAATAATTGTAGTGTCCTTTTTAAATTTCAATAAGGAAAAAAAAATCATTTGTATATAATATCCCCGTTGTGTCCGTCTATCGGTACGCTGTCGTTGTTACATTGTAGATTTGACAATCGACTGTCCTATTGTTATTCATAGTTACATTAAGCTAGATGAGAGAAAATGGGAAATCCAGTACGCTTGAATAGTGTGTTTTTCAAAACGTCTGTCATTACCATTCGTTATTGTTGTACAGGTTACCAATATCAAAATTTACAATTTTTATTCGTTGTGTTAGTTTTTAGGTTACTATACACAAGTATAGTACCTACATTTAGTAGGTTACACAAATTGCTTTAAAATTATTGTTTATGGTATATGGAATATTATAGTTTAGTGTTTAAAATACGTTTAAAAACTGAGAATTTAGCACGCTTGCAAAGTGGGCTTTCTAAACGGGATTTTTTTTTTAAATATATCTTTAAGCATATAACATGACAATAACAGAAGTTTAAAAATAATTATAGAATAACATTGCAGTAGGTACTCAAGTAATATTTGTTTGATATTTATTTACTATTATAATTATCCAATATCCATAATTGCGATAATTTATTTACTTTTAAATGTATTATTACCTACTCATTAAAGCGATTTTACATATTATATAATATTATACAGTAATCACCACTAATCAGTAAGCAGTTAAGACGATTGAAGCGTATATTTGTCCAATTGTCCACGTCTGTAAAATGTCAGTGTTCACATAATATCATATTCAATTTTGGAATTTTCTACGGCCTTATTGCTATATACGACATAATATATCACAAATATATTGTAACATAGCGCGACGTATAACATCGGCAACGCCTGCGGTGTTTAAAAACAAATTTTGCTGATATTATTATTTATTTACAAACCCCTCCCCCCCAAGTGGGCAATATCTTGACGTAATTACAATACGTATATGTAAATATTATATGGTAAATTGGTGATAACTGAAATATTATTAAAGATAATATAGACCATAGAATTAGGCATCATTTAAATCGGCGAAGTGTACGATGCATAGCATTACGGATTATGTCCGTAAGAAGTGGAATGGAAGAAATGAAAGTAAACAGAAAAAAGTTCCTTGTGAAATGTGAGAGAGTACAAAAATATACAGCAATGGAGATCAAGTCAGGAGAATGAATAGGATACCATTTCGGAAAGAGGAGGTAAAAATCGATCGGGCACAAAATGGCGAGAGGAGATAATTTTAATATTACGAGTAGTGCTGATAATTCCATTAGTCATGTGGTGGATGTTCTAATTTGAGGACGACATAGGCAGCGTATGCAAGGAATCTGTTTTGAATAAATACGTAACTGGTCTTTTGCCAATATTAAGAATGTCAATCAACCATACCGTATTCAAGAATGGAACGGACTAAGGCAAAATATTGTGAGTGAAGATATAAGAGCCAGCCGTGAATTAAGATTTCTACGAAAGATCGCAGTCTTTAAAACTTTATTTCTTGTCGTGGCGAATGCTCGCGAGGAGAGCAGCTATACCTATATCCGATCGATATATCGTGTGGTCATCCGTTCAGCTATGGTGTGCCCGCTGACGTTCAAAATTAAACCGGAAAGTGGCTTATTCCGTCGTAAAATGTGTAAAAAAGAGAGAAAAAACGCGATTTCAATATGTTATCACATTATATTATACACATTAGACATACAGATTCCTTTATTACATGGTTGTAAATAGAATGGTTGTGCGTCAAGTCACGATTACGTGTCCTGAAAACGTTCTTGTTAAAAACATTGAAAACCTAATGTACACTAACGTTTTTGCGGCAGAAAACTAAAATCTTCAACCGTCTTTGTATATAATATATGTCAATTTCAAATATTGACCACTATTAACTAGAGCACTAGTATAGTAACTAGATTTTGACTACCTATGTTTTTCCCTAATTTGATAAGAACTTTCTTGGCTGCTGTTTACTATAGTCCATTATCATAGATCATCGTGCAACCATTATATCTACAATCGTGATTTATTATCCGTGTTGTTATCATATCTGTGTTTAAAATGTTATAATCACAATCAGACTATCTATCATGGAATAAATGGTAATATAATAGTTTTTCTTTCACAATACCCATGTCAGTTTATCACAATATCTTGTCCGAGTGTTTCAAATTTTCAATAGTCAATGGGTGAGGAAAGCGCAGTCCATTTAGTTAATAAACTAATGCGATTTAAACATACCACGACAGGTACAAACATAGATTTAGTATACATAGACAGCCCACGTAATGATAAACATTAGCAATCCCAGATTTCGTCTAAAGGGACGTAATGAAATTGATTTTTTGACTTAAAACAATTTTCCTCGTATAGACGACGGGTTTTTACACGTACAGCAGTAGATGCGTTCACTTTTATTTTGAATCATAATTCTGATAGTTTAGTACAATCAAATATAATGTGTATAATATATCTATTTACAGAAAAGCTTTCGAAAATATTAGTTTCCCGTTCTACTTTTGACGTATACTTAATCTATATGGTAATAAATAAATAATTGTTATTTACAGAATAAAGTCTTAACAGTTATAAAATAATAAATATATACACACATTCATACTGTGTAAATTATACTAAAGTTCGTGTATATTATAGATATTTTTTAGGCGTATAACCAATATTGGCGAGATTGCGTTCGAATCCTATATATACACGCGAGTTACATCATATTTATTTTAAATTTGGAATCGAACAGCAACCGATCAAAGAGAATATTATAATATATTATCTGCGTATGTACGTGATGCACTATATAATATAATTAGACGCAGTTTATATAATATCTATGCTATCCGTTTAAAACGTCTTTATTCTTTGTATACAATATATTATAATTTTGGCAAAGACTTTCGTACGTTAAACTATTATATTATAATATTACTGCGATTTTAAATATTTCCATAATTATTGAACAACGTAAGGGACCGATCAAAAAAAAAAATTAAAATTTATAGATGCACGTATTCACAATTTATTCGATTTATAACGACATTTGGCAAACATTCGCATAAAATATCATGTAAGCAATAATAATAATAATAATAATATTAAAATATTTTATATATAAACCCGTCAAATAATGATGATATTGAACGGCGGCCAGAAATGCAAATTTTAAGGCAAACGAATTTACATTCGCGTTTTATAAAAATGGGTCATATAGTACTTTATATCGGTTTGTGTGTATGCCTTCGCCGGATAATCATGTGTGCAAATATATTCAATAATATATCACTTGTTTTCTCGACGTGTATATCGTACGCATATATTTAATTACACGAGCGCGTGCATAAAAAAAAAAAAAAAAAAAAAAAAACCCGATCCGGAACGCGTGAAACGTAAAAATATATTTTCATATTCACTATGTGGAAAAAAAAATCCGTACGTATCGTTGACCTTGGAAATGGTTATTGTCATTGCCCAGAATATAATATAATATATGTTTATATGGCTGTATTAGAATAAGTCATCTCTTTAACTTTATATATATATTTTTTATGTATTTTGTATTGTATATACGATGAGCATAATTAAGGCAATAACATTATTATAAGGTCGTTTTAATATAATATTATGTTTCGTGTTTTTTAGTTTTTTTAGTACAAAAATATCAATGGTTTTGTTAACCTGCGGTGAAATAAGTTGAGGCGACAGCAGGACGCGCGTCCATATTACGTCGATGCAGAAATCCGTATTCCGCGTGGGATCGGCGATTGTAGCGTAGGTACGTACGATTTTAAGTCCATATATACTTTTGACCGCAATCAAGTATATTATATAATATAAGTGCGATCTGTTGAAAATAATCTCCAAAATAACTGTACGTGACTTATTCTAAAATGTTTATACTTTGTGGCTTTTTACGGTCACCGCGTGAAACGCTTGCGACCGACGGAAAATACAGGGCGTGCGGTGAAAAATGCCCACTGATTTTCAATACGCGTAAAAAAAACCGTGAAAATTATCTAAAATTTATTTTCACAGGATGTCAAAGTACATATATAGGTATTATATTTCAATATAGAGTGTAATTAATGTAGTTATTTATTTCCAATGCATATTAAAAACGTATTGGTCGAATACCAATAAAATACACTTTCGAGCGGTACAGATGAAGCAATAGCTTTATCGAATCTAATATACTATATTGTGTTTTTTTTTTTTTTTTTTGTTTTCATTTGAGGATATAGGTACCAGTTCAAAGCCGAGATTTTCAAATACCCACTGAAAAATCTTTAAGTTTTTGTATATAATAACTTACTGCAGTCTGAAATGATCGAACCAGATCGAATATTTTCCTCTCAAAATAGGATGAAAGTAGGACATACCCACTTCCAAAAAAAAAAAAAAAAATTAAATTAACAAATATAGGTACCTATATATTATCGAAAGCAATCTATTAAACATAAAATTATAAAATAATAGGTTTGATACTCGTATTTGGAAAAAAATTTTTGTAAAAGAAAAGTGTAAATTAAAAAGTAAAATGCAAAAAAATAAAAATGTGTTAATTTAATTGAACTTCGCATAATACATTTATTTTAAATTTTCAATATATATATATCTTTATCGGTATTATTTTAGTTAAAAACTTTACAGAGTTGAAATCTCTTATCTTTTTTTCGGAATTAATGTTAATATTTTTTTGTAAATTTAAGATTAGATTATATCAGATCCAGTTTGTGTAACATACTACCGTGACTGAAAGGGTTAATGTTGGTTAAATTTTCAGACTTTGGAAATTATTTAGGGGGAAAAGGTTCAGCCTATCGCTCAAACACCGGGGGAAAAATTCGCGGGGGGGGGGGTGGAATGTACGTTTACCGAAATGATCATAATATAGGAGTGGTGAAAAGTTGCAAATCGTCATAGTTTATTAAGGACATAATTAAAGTTGTATAATTTTTATAATCCGGAAATAAAATATTATATTGTACATGTCATTGCGATGTATTTTGATCGGCCTGCATAAAAACGAATTTCGACAATAACTCTCAAGAAGTTTTTTTCTTCGTTAACCGCCAAAATGCAGGAGATCTTTTCGCCGTTTCCATGATAATCGTTTATGATTATTATATCGTCCGTAATATATAGGTAAAATCTGATATTATTTATACAATTTATTGTTTTATTTGTACGTCATCTGTAGAAATGCATTTTGACGATCTCATGTGATTTGACGGTTTCTTACAAGACTTTGAAAAAAATTTTCACCCCACGGAACAATATATAGTATCTACACGTATATAGATAATACATGTACCTACGGTATACGGTGTATATATGGGTTAACCGAAGTTGTCCTTTTTCGATCGAGTCCTACGACAATCCTACGCGTTTCCTTGTCCGTTTCCCCTAAACGCCGCGTCGCGCTCATCACTTCAATAATATATAATGTCGTGCACCGCATCAGCCATGAATATAGTCATATAGTGTGCCCGCCCGCCCGTCCGTCCGGAATAGTAGGTATATTATATTATATTGTTCGTGCACAATATAAGGCGTGTTTTGGCGATACAGTTTTGAGCAACCTGGTTGCTAAAATTGTTTGTTCATATTGTCACTTTGTTGCTATATGGGCAAAACATAGTGTTTACTGTTCACTAGTTTTATAGCTCTATGGTCATAAATATATTATGATTATGATATTATGAGATCATAGAATATAAGTATCAGTGAGATTACAAGATTATGAGTAACCGAATTCAGTTAACGAAGATTTTAAACGGTTGCTGAATCCAGCAACCTGGTTGTCACAAAATGCATTCAGTTATCAAACAATTGCATCGACAAATGCACGCCTATAGTTTACCTAACGTGCGCCCTTTACGACACCGCGAAACGGATAATATTATATGAAAGGATTACAATTTATCACTATACCTTGTGTCGTACACGAAATGTATAGACTGTAAGTTATATTATTATTATATATATATAGGTGGATGTTCTCTTCGTGTTTGTTGTCGATTTGGAACAACGGATGATTGATAACGAATAAAGCTAACCCGGAGTTACCCCCGTCCATCGACGTGTCACCCTTTCGTGAATAACAATAACACAAACATATCATTATTATTATGTTGTATAATGACACTATATTATACGGTTTGTGAGACCGGCGCGAAGAGCGTGACGAGAAATGGACGCGACGTCCTTGACTTTCGTTCGACAAAAAGCAAATTGATACCGTTACGATAAAATACGATCGTATATATATATATATATATATATTAGGTACATACAAAAACAGTCGAACGAATCGCATTGTTATACTATGTGATGTTACGACAACACTAGTGTCAAAAAAAAAATACCAAAACCAAAAAATCATCTTGGACGGGTATAATATAATATTATGTTTAGGTATACGCATTATTCCTTTTTCCCATTGTTACCACAGTATGTGGTAGGTGGTATATTATCGGTGAATGTAAATCGCGTCCCGATAAAAAGGTCTATTTCAGGTCATACGTAATAGTTGCGACCCGTGTTTTTCAGGTACATACGTAATAGTTGCGGCCCGTAAAAATATATTATTATTAATAATATTAAAAATATATTTTATAAAAAAATAACCCAAACTGAATTTGTGAGGCAACTGTCATTCAAATTTTTACCTACTTCAATATAGTCTTATAATAAATAATAAATTAATAACAACTCAAACTGAATATACTGTCGTTCAAATTTTTATCTACATCAATTTAGACTTATGATAAATAAAGTAATTAAAAAAAAACCCAATATTTTTAACCATAAGTACCAATATTATAAGTCATGACAGTAATATTGACAGTCCTAAGTCCGGTAAAATGGGAAGGAAAATATTGGCATACATTTTAATATAAAAATAAAAGGACGCAATTTACAAATGGAAAAAAAATACCCGGGACACAATTTACATATGTACCTGAAAAACACGGGCCCCAATTTACAGTCACCCGTATATTATATATTATAGTAGTACACCCAGAAAATATCCGAAAACGCCGTTTTGCTTGTAAATTATAATATTATATAAATTATGCGTATTATATACCGGTATATTAAATACAATTTATAAATGTTACATTTTAAAATATGCAAATCTAACGAATAACTTTTTTTTTAATATTTATGTGATAAATACACGAGAAACCTTCGTTGTCGTTGTATAGTCGTACGCACATTATTTATTAATATTTATACTCAAATCGGACGAATTTTATAATATGCGCCCCGTACATAAGTGTTTACATTTCTGTTACGTAATGTTTTAATTTGGAATAAATATTCGCAAATTTTTTTATACCGAAAACGTACGGTAAATTATATTGCGAAAAAAAACCCGCAATAAGGTTGCGTTTTTTTTTTTCTTCTCGATGTACAATTCGTATATATTCTGTATACGTATTAAAATACGTGAATAGTCTTTGAAAATCCGTATAATATAGGTTTTATTCGAGACGTTATACATACAAAATAAACCTCGTCGAACACGTCCTTTATACATTTAAATCGTAAATATCACTTTTGGATCAGTCAGGTTTTCACATTCATGATGTATATAACTGCCATTGTTTAAAAACACGCATATTATAAAAACGGGGATAATTTAAATTGTAAATCTTTTTGAGTGTCACTCATAACTGCTGCACTTATATGATATTATATACGCCTACGTCAATACTAGATGACATTTTTTTTTTTTTTTTTTTTTTTTTTTTATCACGTTCATTAATCCGTAATTAATGTCATAAAACGATAATATTTAAATGAATACGAAATTTCAAGACAAAAGAAAACAAAAAAAAAAAAAAACGTTTAAGTTATATTAACTCGCACACAAATAGAAAAAAATAAACGTAAACACAAAAAAAGGCGCAGCCCGATGCGACCGTACTATATAATATTATTATAACGTTTGACCTACATTAAAAAAGTTTTCAGTTTAAAATAAAAGGGCCTATCGCATAAAGGGCGAGGTCCCCGTGCCGCATAAGTTATATATACCTGAACGTTGTTTTATTTGTATAAAAAAAAATATATATATATATATAGCGAGAAATCGTATTATTGATGGACCGACCCACCTACCTACGTCGGCGGCGGCCCATTTGTCTTCGGCGCGGACGGTTGCTGTCAGCTTTTGAAATTAAAAACTGTGCACCGGAAGAAAGTAGAAAAAAAAAGAAAAAAATGTCCAATAACGACAAACCTTTTTCGCGATATGATTTTCAGCAATTTACTCGCGAAAAGGGCAGCTGCCGGAGAGAGAGAGAGAGAGAGACCGTTTCAAATGTCAAACAGTTTATATTATAAATGTCAACCGTTTGCTGTAGGTATGGGCGCCCACTCATAATAAACGGTGTCAAAATGTTATCGCGAATAGTAATACGCGCAACGATGTGATAATATTAAATCTATATAGGCATTATTGTACAATAGTATAAGCGTCATGTTATTCGGCGAATACTTGTGCCGAGTGTTTATTCTATGTTTTGTAGACTATGTTTTACTAGATTATAACGAAATCTGTACACGTACTTGCATATTGTGTACGTACCTGCGTTTATTTCGAATCGTAAAGAATAACTATACTTATACGATTTTGCTAACGGTTCAAAGAGAACCGCCGTACGATAATCGTGGTCCTAAATACGTTTATATATGCATAATTTATAAATATTAACAAGGGATTTTGGCTCGTTACAGCAAATGATAACGTCCCGCGAAGACGTGATACTGGCTGTACTATATACGATCTTATCGTTACTAAATTACACGGAACACTGCACAAGTTAACATATAGGCATTTATACTGTGTGTATGGAATACAAATATAACATTCATATGGTTCATCATTTTTCGTAATGACTGCAATAATATTAATATTTGAGTAAAAATCCTATGTTTATGAAATACATCTTTTGGAAGGAAAATTAACCCACAAAAAATCCAGTATTAAATCTAATAGTATACGCACGT